>CANXYI011439950.1:0-13392 GCA_948208565.1 Hura crepitans | reverse complement strand
TGAAAACTATACGGAACCATACCTCCACAGTCCCTAGAATCCATTCCAAATAACAAAATTGAGAAATCAAAGGGGTGAATAGTGGTCATTTTGAGTGTAAGTGGTATTTTCTTGATTTTTATTTTTGTTTTAGATAGCTTTGATAATTCTAAGAAAAACAATTTTTATAGATTTCAATTTGGAGGTTGGTAGAATTTTTGAGAATTTTTCTAAGTTTAAAAAGGCTATGTTTTAGGTCAGGAGAGAGGAAGTGAAGGAGGAAGCCATCTAAGGCCATAAAGTGGTAGAAAAAGGGTGTTTTCACACCCTAGATATGTGGATTTAGTGTAATTCATGTATGTCATGTTGTTTGTGTTGTATGTGTGCATGTAAGTGTGTATGGAAATAATAAATGTTAGGTATATGTATGTGTTTGATGTAAATTGGCTAAATAAGTATGCTAGCCTAATAGAATTGATGCCATTTTCATGATTTGAATGGAAGAAAAAGATTGTAGGGGTTTGAACATGTGTTGGCTGAATGGTATGCCTAGTAATGGTATGTTGCATGCATGTGTATGGAACATGATAAATATGCAACTAGTTTAGAAATGAAGTATAAAATATAGTGCCAAGATGAATTTAAAGAAAGAAAGTTATAGGTACTGATTTGGTACCTTATGACCTAAAAAGGGACTTGTTATATTACATGAATATGTATGTTGAAATGACCATTTATAGTTTGAGAAAAATGGCATGATATGATGGAAAAAGGAATGCTTGAATTAAATGCAATAATGCAAGCATAATTGCTAGTGAACAATGTTGATAATGACAGTAATGGATGGTGTATACAATATGAGATGATATAAGACTTGGGGTATTAAAATTCACTAAATGAATAGTGCTTTTAAGAAAATGACCCGTAACTTAGAAAAGTGCATAAATGCACTAATTTTGGAAATGTGGTATATCAATAGTGATGTAATGATAAAGAGTGACCTATAACTATATAATGGAATTAATAAATATAATTTAACACATTATTTAGATGCCTACTAGATGGGTTGACTGGTCAATTAGGGGATTAGCAACTACTTGGGGTATTAGTCCTCTTAGGGCCACTGCTAGTATGATTATGATGGTGGTTTGGTATTGATTTGGGATATTAGGAGGTCCCATAGGGCTGATCCCTACTATCCCCTATAGATGTCAAGAGGTCTACAGGATTGATCCTTAGCATCTACCAGTTCGGTATTAGGTGGTTCATGTGAACTAATCCCTACTATCGAACGTAGTAGTTGCAGCTACCAAGGTCTAAAATGTGGGCCACTACATAGTCTGGGTCCCACTATCTAATGTCTTAAAGAGTAGTCTCTCTAGGATGAGCCTGAATACTTAAATGACATAAATGGATATAACTCATAGTTACAATAATAAATACTTTTCATTTCATCTAATGTAAATTGAAAATTTTAATCTATTTGAAAAATTTTGATAAATAAATAATAAGATCAATAAATGGATCAATATTACTTTATATAATTCACTTTGCATGCCTATAGCATGGTCTTACATCATGGTTGTTTCATGAAGATATGCATGACATGTACTTATTGCATTAAATCCACCACTGTGGTTATACTCAGCGTGTTCGTGTTTTGATGCATAGGTTGTAGATTTTGTTAGCAATTCAGCCTCAATAAGTGTAGTGTAGTAGCTCAGCTTTTAGGGTATAACTTCTATACTTTTAATGATCTATATTAATAGGCACACATTTATGGGGAGACTTGAACTTGGTTAATGTAAACATTGAGTATGCATGTATTCACCGTATGCCTAACATGAATAGATGAATGTATGAGTAATTACTTGTTTAATGTAGTTGTGTATATTGTCAGGATATTATGGGCCTAAAACCTTATGTGCTTGTGACATTATGTAGTGCTGAGATGTTGATTAGAGGACTAAAAAGGTCCATAAGTTAGAGAATGAGCTGATAATAATATTAGAAGTTTTTTAGCAAGTTTAAAAATTTTGATTTTCCACCTGGGTAGCCATTATGCTACCTAAATTTCTATAAATTGGATTTTTCTAGTTAAGTGATTTTAATGATTAATTGTAGACAATATCAAAAGGTAAAAGAGTCTAGATAAGTAAACAATCTGAATAGGGTCATGAAAGGAATATGGGTATAAGTGTTAAGTGAATAGGGGTTAGAGAAATATCAAGATGGTTGACCTACTAGAAGTAGCATCCTTTGTCTAGTTCCTTTAAGAAATGAGTAGGGGGTGTTACAATAATGATTTCTTCCTCTATTCCCATTGGGGCCTTCTTCCAATTAAATTGCTTAATTCCATATTTAAACCTCAATTCATGATGCCCCAAAACTCTAGATAAGGATTATTGCAAGAAAACAAGAAATGAGTTGAAGAATTTTGAAGAAAGGGGCTTATATAAATAGTGTCATAATTTTGATTTAATGGATTTATAAGAGGTTTCATGTTTTTCTAAGATGTTTTTTAAGGTCTTTAAGAATATTTTTAAGCCAATTTTAAGATTAGAGTTGCATAGATTTTTCTACAGATTTTTATATGCCAATATGTGTTATGTTTATAAAGAAAGGAGAGCTAAGCAAAGGGAAAGGCAAGGAAAAGGTCAAGGAGAGCTAAAGTGGTGTAATTGACTATTTTCATTAGTGTATTTAATAAAGAATGTATTCAAAGTGTTTGTTACACCTTAAATTTGTGTATGTTTGATGTAATTAAGGCATATTTGCTATGTGTACTTATGTAGAAATGGAATTGGTGGTTATGAAATATGTTATAAATGCTTAATAAGTATTAAATGATGGAACTAAGTAGTTACATGTATATTTGATAACTTGGCCAAATGGTTTTACATAGGAGAATAATGTTTTCTAAATGTGCTTACTTGAATCTTAGCATATGCATGTGAAATTGTTATATAAATGAGTGGTTAGTGTATGTAAACATAAATCAACTACAGATTATTACTTAGGTGTATGGAAAAAAAAAAGCATTTACATGATGGGTGTAATATATGTGTTATACTAACTTTATACTATTGCTTGAATTTGGTAAATATGAAAGTAATGCATAGAAGTGATTATGTCAATGAGGTAAAGGTTTTCATGAGTATGTATGTGAGGAAATTGTTATGGCTATGTATGAGATATGTAAAGATGTATCTACATATTAATATATGTTACCAAGATGAAATGTTTGGCTATAAAGTGAATGTGAAACAATATGAGTATAACATGATGTGCAAAGAAGAATTAATTGACTTTGAGCCTGTATGTATGGTATAAAAGTCTTGAAATGGCCAAGTGTACTAATAATGGATAGGTGGGTGCCTTGAGCATTCTAAAATTGGATATGCACAATGAAAGTAAGAATAGATTAATTTGGTCATACTATAATATACTTGTGATCTTGATAATGTATGAAAGACTACAATGCATGTATGATAATAAATATGTATAGGACGCATGATGAATAACATGAATGTACACAATATATTAAAAAAGATATTAGTTACCCCCATTTGGTTATTTCTTTGCCAAAAGATATTGTAAAACTTCTAAAAGCTACTTAAGTATATGAAACTAAATATGTTATGGTGATAGGCCATATGATTAGATAACCTAGTTTTGATAGGTTTGCTGGTCAACTAGGGATAGATAGCAATTGCTAGGATACTTTAATGCCTCTTTATAACCTTCAAGTCTAGATTAAGACTTTTGGGTCAAGATTATGACCTTCGGGTCCAAATTGTAATCTTCGAGTACAAATTATGACCTTCGGGTCTAGTATGGCCTTTGTGGCCTTGTATATCCTTTATGGTCCTGTATAGCCTTTATTGCCTAAATTGTACCATTGTCCCACATCAGCCATAAGTCTTATAAGTATGGGCAAAATAAATGTATAATAATCTTAAAGAAGATTAAGGCATGAAAATTATAAACATGTGAACAATTTATATGATAATGTATCTTATGCATGAATTGTTATTGATATGAGTTATGATATTAGCTTATATGCTCACATATGACTTCTTGATGTTATGTATGTTTCTATTTATGTTGTAATCATTATGAGTGCATGAATGCAAAAGGATTTGTGCACATACTTTATTGAATATACCTCTAAACTCAAAGCTTATCACATTATTGTATTTATGTTATGTAGGTCAAAGAACATATTAAAGATGAAGCCTCATTTTCAAAAAAAAAAAAAGTTTAAGAAAGTACTTTCTTTTGGTATTTCTCATAATATATATTATGGGATGTGTCATGATAAGGTCACTCATATGTTGTACAAGGGATTGGCCTAAACTTGTATTTAAAGTGTTTTGTTACCTTTTTCTGAAGAACTTAACATAAATGTGTGTGTGTGTGTGTGTGTGTGTGTGTGTGTGTGTGTGTGTATGTATGTATGTATGTATGTATGTATGTATGTATGTATGTATGTAAGTTTGTATGTATTTATGTATGTATGTATGCATGTGTTAAATATGACATTTCCTATGTTATGTTTAATGTATGAGATAGGTGATGTGCTTGTTAAGGATGATCTAGAGGATTATGGTGTATGGGATGTAATGTATATACATATAGAAGTATTTTATTGCATGTTACTATTTGGGTTAGTATTACCAGATAGCCATTATATTGATGGATTTTTGACGTAATGGCCTTCAATAGTATACATTTCATTTAGTTTTTTTTTTTGTTAATTCATACTTTAAATGCATTATAAGTTTTCAAAAAGATTTTTTGGTTATAAAAGTTTTATGTGCCATCACTTATTCAGATTTGATGAGAGGTGTCACATTTGGTGGTATTAGATATCTAGTTTAGACGATTCTTGGTTCACAAGGGTTACATAAGAGTGCCTTAGGTCTAAGATCATACATCCTATAATTATACATTTATGAGGCTTATAAGCTATTATTTTTCCTATAAATCAAAGATGAGTGAGGCAATGCCATAAGGTGGTGCAAAAGAGGTGGAAAGTCATGCACCAACCACATTAAATGAACTAAAAATGGCAGGCACATTAGCACCAAGTGTTGTAAGTCAAGCTTCATAGCCTGAGTAGGCCATATTACAATTGATGGTTGAGCTCTTAAGGCAAGCCATTATAGTTGTTACTCCAACTCCACTACAAATACAATAGCCACCACCTCTACAAGCCCTTTAATGACATATCTGGAAAGAGTTTAAAACATGGGTACTATCAATTTTGAAGGCATGGATCATGATGACTCAGTTGCTTTAAAGTATTGGTTGGAAATAATGATTATAATCTTGTAGTAGCTTTGATGTACTCTTAAAGAAAATGTAACATGTGCAACCTCACTTCTTTTGAAAGATGTTTTTAGATAGTGAGACAACATCACAGAGCATAAGGAACTTAATGACTTGATATAAGTGTTCTTTTTTTTAGGAATTCAAGAAGAAATATATCATAGAGAACTACATAAACAAGAAGAGGTAGGAGTTTATTGATCTAAAATAGAGCAATCCATTTTAGAATATGAGAAATAATTTGCAAAGTTAAGCATATATGTAAAAAAGATGGTTTTGATAGAACTTGAGAGATATATGAGGTTTAAAAAGGGGTTGAATCATGACATCAAACTTTATGTAACTACTATTAAGATACAAGATTTATCTTCTTTCATGGCAACTTCTCATATAATAGAATAGATGCAAAAAAGAAAAGCAAGAGAGCTTCTAAAAGAAGAGGTTATTTAGATATAGACAAGCTAGTTTAGCTCACTATTCTGAGGAGTTTAAGGTGGATCAATTAAGGCAACAATAGCAAGAGAGGTAGAGTTAGTCACATAAGTCTAGGCAAGCTCACAAGATAGATTTAAACAGTAGGCTCTAACCTCTAATATGCTAGTATCTACTACTAAAAGTGCACAATAGCCCTATGTGAGCATTTCAACAAGAAGAATAAAGGTATAAAATAGAAGACTATACTTGAAGTTTATTGTGGATGTAACTACAAAGATCATTTTATTAGGGATTGTCTCAAGAAGCGCATAACCACTACTCAATTATAAGCATCCTTGCTAGTAGTAACTAAAGGCCAGAGTATAAATAAGGAGATAGAGCTGGGGTTAACAAGAGATCCAGATCAGAGATTGTGGATAAAGTATAGCCTTATTCCTCTATTAGGCATTATGCTATTAAAACCAATGACAAGGTAGACTTAATTGAACATTCATCTATTTGTTTTTCATGCATTAGCTTTGATTCATTCTAGTTCTACATACTCATACATATACATAGCACGGGCACAAGATAGAGGTTTAGAATTTAAGTTGCTTGATATAGAGATCACCTATAGGCTAGCATGTTAAGTATACAAAGTATACAAGGGATGTCCTTTAATTGTCTTGATGAGTTCGATCTAATCTTGTGTATGGATTAGTGGTTTAAGCATCATGCAATGGTGGATTACAGAAAGAAGAGGATTTCCCTTCAGATGTTAGATGGGTTAAAAATCACAGTTGTAGGAGAAAGAATAAGGTTCTTGTCTAATGTTATATCAGTTATGACAACTAGAAAAATGATGAGAAAAGGTTGTATAGCCTATTTGGCACATGTGTTTGACACCATAAGAAACAAACCAAATGCACATCAGATACCAGTAGTATCAAAGTTTGTAAGTGTGTTCCGAGATGAGTTACTTGATTTGTCACCAGTATAAAAGCTTGAGTTTGGGATTGATGTCTTACTTGGCACTGAACCAATGTCTATACCTCCATATCTAATAGCTCTTGTAGAGTTGAAAGAATTAAAGATACAGTTGTAAGAACTTTTAGATAAAGGGTTTATAAGATCAAGTGTATTACTTAAGGTGCATCGATTTTGTTTATTAAGAGGAATGATTGATCATTAAGGTTATCTGTGGATTACAGACTATTAAAAAGGTGACCATCAAGAATAAGTATCCATTATGCCATATCGATGACCTATTTGATTAGCTTAGGGGAGTAGGTGTGTTCTCTAAGATTGAATTAAGATCGAGGAATTATTAGTTAAGGATTAAGGAAGAGAATGGCACTAAGATAGCTTTCAAGACAAGATATAGGGTGTATGAGTTTTTGGTCATACATTTGGGCTTACCAATACTCTAACAGCTTTCATGGATTTGATGAATAGTTTATTTAAACCTTATCTGGATCAGTTTGTCATGGTGTTTATAGATGATATTCTAGTGTATTCTAAAAATAAAGAGGATCATAAGCAATATTTGCTTACATTAAAGGTTGAGAAGTTATATGCTAATTTAAGCAAGTGTGAGTTCTAGCTTGTTATGATGTCATTTTTAGGACACATAACTTCTGCACAAGGTATCAAGGTTGATCTTAGCAAGATAGAAGCAATCATAGAATGAAAGCCATATAAGAATATGATAAAGATCAAAAGTTTCTTAGGTTTGGCTAGTTATTACAGGTATTTTGTAAAGGCATTCTTGATGATTACAAAACCTATGGCTCACCTATTATGTAATAATGCTTTATTCATATAGGATAATAAATGTTTGGAGAGCTTTGACAAGCTAAAGACAATGTTGGTAGAAGCTTCAATTCTTGAATACCTAGTGCCTAAGAAGGATTTCACCATTTGCAATAATGCTTCTTTCAATGGGTTAGGATGCATGTTGATGTTAGAAGGGAAAGTTATGGCCTACGCCTCGAGATAGTTCAAGCCATATGAGAAAAACCATCTAACACAAGATTTAGAGCGTACAACTATAATGTTTGCTTCAAAGCTTTAGAGACATTAACTTTATAAAGAGAAGTGCTATATGTACACAAACTACAAGAGCTTGAAGTATCTCCCTACATAGAATGAGTTAAATCTAAGATAGGTAGACGGATAGAGTTAACTAAGGATTATGATTGCCTTTTTTTATTACAATCTAGGCAAGGCCAATGTTGTTGTAGTTACTTTGAGTAGGAAGTTCATGTCAACATGCCTAATTTGAGCTTATGGATGATAAAGCTTTGTTAGCTTAGTTGCAAGTGAAATGAAGTCTTCTTTAACAAGTGAAAAATGCTTAGAAGGAAGATGGCAAGTTTAGGGATATCACTGGTGGCATCCAAGATGGGAAGTACATAGAGTATGAGTTTAAAAATTACTAGTGCCTATATTATAAGATTGCTTGTGTGTGCAAGATATAAAAGAAGTAAAGAAGCAAATCTTAGATGAAACACATAATGCTCCTTATGCTATGCATCTTGGTAGCACCAAGATGTACCAAGACATAAAGTATTTGTATTGGTGGCATAGTATGAAGAGAGACATAGCAGAATTTGTAACTAGATGCTTTATTTTTAGCAAGTTAAGGCTGAGCATCAAACTCCTTTTAAATTACTTCATCTAATAGCAATAACAAAATGGAAAAGGGATAGATTCACTATAGATTTCATAGTTGGGTTATCTATGATAAGAAGCAAGTGTGAATTAGTATGAGTAGTTATTGATAGATTTACCAAATCTGCTCACTTCATACTAATATGGATGGATTATTCCTTGGAAAAGCTTATAGAGATATATATAAATGAGATTATGAGATTGCTTCGAGTGCTATCTTTAGTCATATTTTATCATGACCCAAGGTTCACATCATGGTTTTGAAAGAAACTAGGCAATGCCTTGGGCACTCAACTAAGCTTTAACATAACATTTCATCCATAGACAAATGGTAGGTCCGAAAATGTCATTCTAGGAACTTTTTTACTTAAGTGGATTTGATACCAAGTTATTTATGATGCTTATAATGGAAACATATGTTGTATAGGTGCTTAAAGATATATTGAGAACCTATGCTATCGAATACAAAGGAAGTGGAGATCATTACCTCACCTTAGTGAAATTTGCTTACAATAATAGTTATTAAACAAGCTTGGATATGGCACCATAAGAACCTCTATATGCAATGAAGTGTAGAACACCTATTTATTGTGGTGAGCTAGTGGGAATAAGTTGATGGGCTAAGATTTGATTAAAGATGTAAAAGAAAAAGTCAAAATAATCAGAGAAAGATTAAAGGCTTCTTCAAATAGGTAGAAACCATATGTAAACTTTAAGAAGAAGGACATAGTGTATGGAGTTAGGGATAACGTTTTTCTTAAGGTATCATCGTGGAAGAAGGTTTTGAGATTTAGCAAGAATGGCAAGTTAAGTCAAAGGTTTATTGGTCCATATGAGATAGTAGGGCATGTGGGACTAGTAGCCTATGGATTAGCATTGCCTCAAGAACTACAATAGATTCATGATATATTCTATGTGTCGATGCCGAGGAGGTATAGATTAGACTTATCACATATGTTGTCCATTGAAGAAGTTGAGATACAACCAGACATATCATAAGAAGAAGAGCCTGTGAAGATTTTGGCCTAAAAAGTAAAAAAGCTATAGAATAAAATAGTGCCTTTAGTGAATATGTTATAGAGGTATCACAACATTAAAGAAGCAACAAGGGAAAGTGAAGTTTAGATGTGAGAGTAGTATCCCTAGCTATTTGAACTAGGTAATTTTAATGACGAAATTCTTTTAAGAGGGGAAGAAATGTAACGCTCGAGAATCCTAGGGTTATGAATAGTATTTCTCAAGATGTGAATAGTAATTCTCAAGATTCAAGTTAAACTAATTTGATCAAATGAAAGTATTAATCATTATATAATTTTGAGAAAAATTTGAAGTGAGCATGAAGTCATTAAGATGGTTAAAATCAAAATTAAAGATTTTACGGTAGTGTTTTGTGAATAGTGATGTAGTTAAATCTAAACCATAAAATATTTCATTTTTGCTCAAAATGACCTAAGAATGGCACAACCTAATACTCAAATACTCCAAATAGTCCATTGAAATTAGAATTGTAATTTTTTAATATCAATAAGCATTTTATAAAAATCAAGCAAAGATAAAAGTATTATTTTAATTAAGTTTTTCTTAGTTTTCAAGCATGGTTTGGTCTAAGCTTTTGGGCCATGTTTTAAGAGATTTTATAGGACTATAAGGGATGTTTACTGAGCTTAATTGGGATGAAATAATTTTGAAAAGAAAGAAGTGGAATTGGGATAATTGGGAGCTATTTGTTTAAAAGGGGAAAGACTTTGCCCCTTCATTGAAATTACCTATACGAAGGGGTCAAAGTCTTTTATATTACTCAATAATTGAATAGTGCTCTCTTTCACCATTCTGAATAAAGTTGATGGCCTCCCCCTAACTTGCCCTCTTCCACTTTTCTTCTTTCTTCCTCTATTGAAAGCCCTCAATACCACATTTAAACCTTAACTCATGATGCCACAAGCCTGTAGATAAAGATTATTACAAGAAAATAATAAAGGATTTGAAGAATTTTGAAGAAAATGGCTTATGTGAATAGTGTCACCATTTTTAGTAAGTGGATTTTTAAGTGGTTTCATATTTTTCTAGGATGTCTTTTAAGGTCTACCATACTATACTTTAGCCAATTTGAAATTTGGAGATGTATGGAATTTTTCTATCTATTTTTATGTGCCAATATGTGCTATGTTAATAGAGAAATTTTGAGCCAAGCAAGGGAAAAGGCAAAAAGAAGGTCTAGAAGAGCTAAAGTAGCGTAATTGACTCTTTTTGTAAGTGTATTCAACAAAGAATGTTTTGAAAGTTTGTACTGCATCTTGAATCTATATATGTTTAATGAAATTAACGTATATGTTGTAGGTGTAATTATGTAGAAATGGAATTGGTAGTTGTGCAATATGTTATAAATGCTTAATATGTATTAAACAAAGTAATTGAGTAGTTAGGAGTCTATTTGATGACTTGGCCAAATGGTTTTATGTAAGAGAATAATGTTGTCTACATGTGCTTACTTGAATCTTAGCTTATGCATGTGGCATGATCTAGGTTGTCCAAGCTCTTAATATAAAAGGTGTAACACCCCTTACCCATTCCTAGAAAGGAAATAAGCAAAGAGTGCTACTTCCCGTATGTCACCCATCCTTAAATTTCCCCAAGTCTCATTTGTTTAACAATTATGCCTTCTTTTATATTATTATCCTATTTTGCCTTATTTGTGGTTATTATTGTACAACCTTCTAATACTACCTATTTTAGTATGATAAAACACAATTTAGCATCTGTTATCTATTTTACAAAAAATTGTGCAGCATAATGAATACCTGGGTGAAAAACCAAAAATTTTTCCAACATAAAAACACTTGTATAACTATTACCCACATATTTCATAGCTCCTAGACCCTTTTAGTCCCCCAAATCACATCACACATAACCAACGATATCAACACAGGGTCTCAAACTGATAATATGTAAATAACGACGTAGTCATATAATATAAGCTAGACAGACATACATACTTCATCAGTTGAAGTTGGTTAAATAGTCACTATTACATGTTCACCCTATACAACATTTAGGACCATGTCTTTCTATACATCCACACATATACACAAGTGCCACTAATACAATCACCCAAAAAGTATAGAAAGATTACCCAAAAGCAAATAGTTATACTGCACATGGTGAGGCTAGCTAGTTAAGCACATCTACAACCTGCACATTAAAACACTGACACGTTGAGTATATACTCAATGGTTGAATTGATATAATAAATACATGTCATGCATGTAAGCATGCATAAATGATATGAGATGCCTCTAGACATGAGTAGTGAAGTAATGGCGTATCATATTACCATAAATTCATCAGCTAGGTTTTTCTCATTACAATAACTTGTTATGCATGTAACCGGTTTTGATATGTTCCCATAAGTCTTATCATCTAGCTATTATCTTTACTTCATGGCTATTTTTATTAGTCATATTATTTTACATCCAATTTGTAAAGCCTGCGATCTAAAGCTCCGTGAATAGTGCCACAGGGCCCAGGAAGTGCACCGGGGTTATCAAGTCACTTGCACATGGACCGAGGTAGTGGCACTAGTCATGAAACTTTAAAGGGCTCTAAAATAATGAAAAAGGAAAAAAATTTATCAAAATCAATAATTCAAATTAAGCAGCAAGGAATACATCTGTGCACTAAAAAAATTTTAGGTTGGGACTAACCTAAGATATTCCTAGACGGACTTGAAAATATCAGACCCTAAAGCTCAAAAATTCCATTGAGTCCATCAGTGAAAGAATCTTTTGAAACCGGAGGCCATTTGCAAATTCTCAAAATTTTTTAGGTTGGCATACAAATCAAAGCCATCCAAAAACTGTCCTATCGATGGAATCCAGCCATAAAAATTTGCAAGCAGCCAGAGGGGATTAAAATAGGAATTTTCAAACAAATGGCATAATTTTTTGAGGTTCGAATGAATTTTTATGAATTTTCAAAGTTTTTCAAAATATCGAGATGGTTCAAGAATTTTTAGGACCGCCTTTGACATGGAAAGGTGGGCCCCACTTCATGCCAAATGGGCATATAGGCTGCCAAGTGGCAATTGGCTATGGATAAGTGGATTTTCACTTGGTTTGAGCCAAAGGCTTTCCTCCCCCTTTTCCCCTCTATTACGACGCCACACTTGAGCTAAAAATACCATAACTTCCTCCTCTAACCATAATTTCAACTAATTCTAGTCCTTGAAAATTCTCCTATGTGTCAGGCACCATGAGGAACAAGAAGCAAGCCAAAACCAATAGCCAATTATGAGATAAAATTCAAGGGAGGAGATAAATTTAGAACTGTCCAGAACAGGGAGTGTGAGGTGAGTTTTTAAGCAATTCCTCAATTTCCCTCCTTCTTTTTGGCTGCTAATTTGTGCTAGGAGGTATCTAAGACATTTTAATTGTTGTTTTTGAGGCATTAGTGGCCATTAGAGGCCAATTTAGGGCTCATAAAGATAGGGGAGAAGTATCGTGGTAAGCTGTCTAGTTTGGGCACTTGGGGAGTTTCAAGCTTTTCTTCTAAGGTATATGGACTTCAGCCTTTTTTTCATGATTTTAGGTGAACACCGTTACTTAGGATGGCTGGAAAATCACATTTAAGGGTGACTTCTCCTTTGAAAATGATGGTTCCTTGAGTTTTTAGTGGAATCCAGATTGTGGTTGTAAGTAGTTTTGTAATTGCTTTTATTTGCTTACTAGATTTTTGGCTGTCCATTATTGTTTGATTGAGACTCTTACTACCTATGGGGAATTTAGATGGTGCTTGGCATGTTAGGTGTTGAATTAAGTGGAATTGGGCAAAGAAATCTCTATGGAATGTGTATCCTTATATGTACCTATGAGCTATTTTGAGCAAGTTTGACTAAATGTTGTATGTGCCTTAGTTCAATTAGATTAACTTAAGGTGTGTGCGTGTGTAATTGGGTTTATGGCATGGAAAAATAAGTGATTATATGTAGAGAATGGA
>CANXYI011439587.1:0-13499 GCA_948208565.1 Hura crepitans | reverse complement strand
TGAAATATGTTATGTATCTTTGCCAACTCAAGTTGTAAAGCCGGCCTATAAGCTACTGGTGCTACATGCTCAATGATATCATATAGGCCAATAAACCTAGGAGTAAGCTTACCTTTCTACATAAATAAAGAACTTTCTTCTGTAGAGATACTTTTAGAAACACTTTATCACACACTTAATACTGTCTATCTTTCCTCTTTAAGTTTATATAAGACTTCTATCAATTAGAGGCAATCTTTAGATTATCCTTGATAATCTTAATCATTTCTTTAACATCTTGAATCAAATTTGGTTGCATAACATTATTTTCACTTAACTCAGTCCAGCACAAAGGTGTGTGACTTTTTCTACTATACAAAGCTTTATATGGTGCCATCTTGATACTTTTATGATAATTATTGCTATAAGGAAACTCCATCAAAGGTAGGTATCGGTCCAAACTTACTTCAAAGTCAATGACACATCTATGTAACTATCCTCAAGAACTTGTATGATCTTCTCAAATTGACCATCTATCTATGGATGGAATACTATACTAAATTTTTGCCTTATGACTAAAGCTTCATACACCTTCTTCCCAAAGTTAGAGGTAAAACTCAAATCTCTATCTGATACTATGGATATAAGTACACCATGTAATCTGATCATCTCTTAGATGTATGACTCAACTAGCTTTTCTAAAGAGTAATCTATTCTTACAAGTAAAAAATGAACAAATTTTGTCAATCGATCAATAACCACCTAAACTGCATCATGTTTCCTTTTGATCAATGGTAAACCAATGAAAAAATCTATAGTGATTTGATCCCACTTTTACTTAGGTTTTGCCAAAAGCTATAGCAATCGTAATGACACTTGATGTTCCATTTTTACTTGTTGACATATCAGGTATCTAGCCACATACTCTTTAATATCTCTTTTCATTCCAGACCACAAATAATGCATCTTTAGATCTTAATACATCTTAGTACTTCTCGAATTCATGGCAAAAGAACTCTTATGTACCTCATCTAGGATCAACATTTGAAGCTCTTTATTTTCATGTACACATAATCTACCTTGATAAAACACTTAATCATCTTTCAACTCATATACACTCAGCTTCCCCTCTTAGATATGCCTTGTGAATACTTTTAACTTATCATCACTTCTTGAGCACTTTTCACTTGCTGAACTAAGTTAGGTTTCACCTAATATCAACTATAATGGCGCCATCATGTGACAACTTCAAACGGATGTTTATTGCCCTCAACCTTGACATCAACTTTCTACTCAAGGCATTAACTACCACATTAGCTTTACCTAGATGGTAGTCAATAACATAATCATAATCTTTGACCCATTCCATCCATCACCTCTATCTCAAATTAAACTCCTTCTAATTGGGAAGATACTTAAGACTCTTGTACTTTATGTAGATGAAACATCTCTCATTATACAGATAATGCCTCTAAACATTTAATGCAAGAATAATAGCAGCCAACTCTAAATCATAAGCAAAGTAGTTCTTCTCATGAGGCTTAAGTTGCCTTAAAGCATAATCCACTACCTTACCCTCCTACATAAGCACACATCATAACCCACAATGAGATACATCACTATACATCACATAGTCCTTTCTTAACACTAGCTATGTAAGGATTAGAGCTTCAATTAGCATAGCCTTTAGTTTCGTAAAGCTCTCTTGGCATTTTATAAACCACTCAAACTTGGCATTCTTTTATAATAGTTTGGTTAGCAGAGAAGCTCTAATAGAAAACCCATTCACAAATCGTCTATAATATCCTACCAAACATAAGAAACTTCTAACCTCTATAGCATTCTTAGGCTGTTTCCACTTAACCATAGTTTTAATCTCCTTGGGGTCCACTCTTACCCTATTAACTAATATAACATGGCCTAAAAATGCCACTTCATTAAGCTAAAAATCATACTTGCTGAATTTGGCATATAACTACTTCTCTCTTAACTTTTATAATACTAGCCTCAAATGCTCATCATACTTTCCTCATTCTTAAAATATACCAATATGTCATCTATGAACACAACTATAAACCAATCTAAGTAAGGATGGAAATCTTGGATCATAAGATCCATAAACACAACTGATGCATTCATCAAACCAATAGGCATCATAAGAAGCTTATAGTTCTCATACCTTATTTTGAAAGCTATCTTATGCACATCTATATCTTTCACCTTTAGTTGGTAATAACCTGACCTTTATCTTTAAGAACACACCTACTCCCTTAAGCTAATCAAATAACTCATCAAACCTAAGGAGAGGATACTTATTCTTAATTGTTTACTTGTTTAATTACTAGTAGTTTATACACAGCCTCATTGAACCATCTTTCTTCTTCACAAAGAGCATCGGTGCACCCTATAGTGAAACACTAGGGTATATGTACCCCTTGTCAACCAACTCTTACAATTGGGCCTTTAGCTCTTTTAACTCTATTAGTGCCATTCTATAAGGTGCAATAGACACTAATGTTATACCTAGTACTAACTCAATGCCAAACTGAACTTTTCTTTTAGATGGTAAACTTGGTAGATCATTAGGAAAGACATCCTAGAAATCTCTCACTATAGATGTGTCCTAAAGTTCAAGTATGACTTTTTTTATATCCCTCACATGAGCTAGATGTGCTTGACACCCACTTATAATGAACTTCCTTGCTATTATTATAGATATCACATTAGAGAGGAAATTAGATCTCTCTCTTACTACTGTTAGTTCACCACCATCAACTGTCTTAAGAGTTATCCTCTTAAGCTTGCAATCCACTATCACTTGGTGCTTAGACAACCAATTTATACCTAGACATACATCAAAATCATTAAAGAGTAAATCTATAAGATACACTAAGAACTTGAACCCTTGATAGCTCAACAGAAAATCTTTGTACACTTTGTTCACAACAATAATATGTCCCAAAGGATTAGAAATTAAAACCTCATAATCCATTGGTTTAGTCTCAAGGTTCCATTTTTGTGATGATACAGTACAAATGTATGAATGAATAGATCCAAGATCTATCAATGCATGCATAAAAGAAATCAAAGAGAGAAAAAGCACTAACTATGACCTTTAGAGCATCTTCCTCCTTTTTGGCTTGGATAGCATATATGTAAGGTAGAGCATGAGCCTTTGGCTTTTGCACTATCTTAGATGCAGCACTCTAAGAACCTCTTTGGTTATCTTGCTTATCAAACCTCTTACCAATAGACATAGTATTTCTAGCCTCCCTCAGCTGCCCATTAACATATTGTATCTTAGGATAATCAATTTTATGGCTAGTAGACCTACATCTCAAATAAGCACCTAATAAATTCTAGCAAACACCATCATGTGTCTTGCCACAATGCTCATATAAATGAGTTATAACACCTCTAGTAGTAAACCCTAGAGCATTAGCCACTAATGCAACTCTACGATCTCCTTTGTTGCCACTCTTGCTCTTCACAGTAAAACCCTATGCATGAAAGCCTTTCTATTTCTTGCTTAAGGCAAAGGAAACACTACCTTGTCCTTACCTTTTCTTGTGTTATCCCTTGTTCTTCCTATTCTAATCTTGTTCATTGATATCTTCCAACTCTATGGCAATAGACACTAGTCGGGAAAAATCCTTAATCCTACTAGCTGCCACACTAGATTTCATTTTATGGTTCAAACTATTCTTAAACTACTTGTATCTAGTAGGTTTAATAGGGAACATATCCTCAGCATACTTAATTACCATTAGGAACTCTATCATAATCAAAAATTGACAACTGATTTTGCCTGAGATATATAAACTCTCTACATCTTTCCTCTCTAAAAGGCTAATTGATATATCACTTTTAAAAGTTTGCTTGAAAGGATTACCATGTAATGGCCTCAACAAGTTTCTCTCTAATCAGTGTTTTTGACTAATTATAAACCTCTTTCTAAAGGAGTGACCTAGCACAAATTAGGCTTTCCTCATCGGTATATCCCATCTGCTCTAAAATCCTGGTTATATTCTCTAACTAATATTATGCTACTATAAAATCCTCCTTTTTAAGGCCCTTGAACTTTCTAGCTTTAGTTTTTTAGAGCCTCTTAATAATATTTCTCTTTCTAGGTTTTGGTGGAGGTACCGGAGGCTATGACTATGGCATATTCATAGTAACCTACCTTAATAATTAATAAGCTCAAGTAGCATCAGTTGTTGTCTTAAGCTTGAGGTGTAGAAGGAAAAAAACTTAGACATAGTAGGCTATCTTATGTTACCCACACTTAGAGGTGTGTAACTCTTAGCCTCTTTATGAATTGCTTGATGAGAGCTATGAGACATGATTTCACTATGTCAATAGAGAGCATTTTGCATTAGGATTCATAGCTATATATGCAGTGTAATGCTTATCCACAATAATTTACACATAATTAGTCACATGCACAATGGACTCAAGTTTACACTAGCAAGAACTATCTCAACCAGGCTCTAATACCACAAAATATGAGGCCCTTCCTAATGACATCCAAAACCACCTAAACTAGGCAATCTTAGGACACCAATAGGAGGAATGCCACATTATATGCCTAATGCACTAGAAATGCTCATGTACATATATCACCTATATAACATTCACACATACACATACATATAGTATTCATATCCATTCCATGTTTATAAAACCATTATGATAGCTTTAAAGGCATATATTGTATAAAAACAACTATGTATGAAAAGCTAATCTTAGGCCATCAACTTGGTCAAGGCCTTATTACACCATCAAAACATCCATATTAACATAAGAATAATAGTTTGTACAAATCCATGAAATATTAAACAAATGAAGAATGTTTATTGAAAAATATGATGTATGATAAAAAAAGGATCGCTATGGAACTCCATTTGCTTATGTTTTTTTGTTGAACTAAGGACTTCAACTTATGCATGAAAAACCAATGCACTAAGCAAAACTTGTTTAGTGGTACATAAACTAATGCAACCACTAAAAACATAAGGATCATATACAAAAACATATATCTATAATTACACATCACATAAACTCATATGTCTTATCTTAATATAACATCATCATTTATATAATCATGCATAAACTTACCTCACTAACTGTGATAGTTGCCAAATACAAGATCATAGCATATGGATATGAAATTCAATCATTTAGATATACACTTATCTCATTTATTATATATATATATATTATCATATTCCAATTTCATGTCTTTATCACATGTTTAATGCTAATTATCATTTAATAATCAAATTGAATTCATTTATTAGACCAATGTAACCTAGACCTTATATAATAGATATGGAGCTCGTATGGTGACCGATGGACTTATTATAGCTATACTTGTAAACACATATATAAATGGTGATCAATGATCTTACATGTCTATACCCAATATATATTTGTACAATTTCCTCCATATGGACTTGATGGTTGTACCCATAATGCACATATATGTATAGTGATCAATGATTTTACGTGGTTGTAACCATATACATAAAATTGTGCAATAATCGATGAACCTACCATATAAGTGTTGCCAATAAAGGGTATATATCAATAGGAAGTTGCAAACTACTAAGACCCTAGTAAGCATGCCAACTTATCCAAATGCTATACAAAGTCTAAGCATACATGGGCATATTATCCATTTAGCATCATTTTACATGCTACTTATCCATTTTAGCATGACACATATAGATAATGTTCACACATATCACAATGCTCACATATATTCATATGTATATAGTTCACATTCACTTTCACTTATAAAACACATTTATGGCATATATTGGTCATAACCAATTCATACTCAATGGTACATCACAATTATCTCATGTGTAGTTTGCAATTATGCTCATGGCATGCCTAAGATTAATTAATGAGCATAAGCTCATATCTTAATACATATGCATCATAAGCATACCATATAACATCATAATTTTGTCATATGTTGTCAACATTCAAAGTTTTAAAGGTAGGCATATTCATCAATTTAGAATTAACATTGAATATAATAATTACAATACATTTACAATTCTCAAAATATAACATAGCTTTTTTATCACGTTTCCTCATTCAATAATGTATCATAATTCATTAAATTTTAGGGAAGATCCCTTAAATTAATGCCGTAATGATTTAGCAATTTTCTATAATCAATTAGACATATAAAGTCTTATCTAAAAGATTAAAATCATAATTAAATCAATTTAAGCAAGTGTTTGACAAATAAAACCATAATTTTACAAAATCATGGAATTGTCTCAATAAATTCCAAAACTTTGTAAAAATTAGTGTCAAATCAAAGTAAAATTAATCTAAAAATTAGTAAAAAATCATTTAAGACAAAACAAATCAATTTACATCAAAAAAATACCTTGAAAATAGCTCAAAAATTATCTTTATAGTCTGTCACTGAACACCTCTCAGTCGCATGACCTTGAGAGCTCATGGTCATGAGCCAGTCAGGCTCATCAGCCTTAAGGCCTTATTCAAGGGGGCTCATAGGCACATTAAAGAGCCTCCTTACAATCGTAAGGCTTGTTGAATAGCAAGTCTCATGATCTAATTACATAAAAAAAGAACTCAATGAAACGTATCTGAAATTAATCCAAAACTCATTCAAATTAAAACCAATCAATGCACATTTAATTTATACACATTTTAGAGCATTTATCTCATAAAAAACACATCAATTCATATCAAATCAACTCTGATATGGGTCAAAATTAAAGACTACAATAGAAACTCAATTTTATTAAAAACATGCATATTCCATCAATTAATGGCATAAATCAGTAAAGAATGTAACGATCGAAAATCCCGAGTCATGAATAGTGGATCTTAAAATCATGAATAGTGACTCTTGAGACATTAAGGTTTTCTTATAAATCAAAATTATATGTTATATATTGCTTAGCGTTGCATTTTAGCATGAACATAAGTTCATTTGGATAGTTAATGACTGATAAGAAATGTACTTGTGAATAATGCCTTCTTAAATAGGTGAATAGTGTTTCCCGAGACCCGGGTTACACTAACTAAATAGAATGAAAATAAATGTTATAAGACAATTTTTTGGCAAAGTTTGAAATAAAAATGAGGTCATTAACGTGGTTAAACATGCAAGTAAATTTTTTATGGCAGTGTCCAATGAATAGTAACCTAGTGTAATTTGAATAATAAAATATTGCATTTTTGCTCAAAATGACTCAAGAATAGCATGACATGATGCTTAAAAATTCTAAATAAGCATAGGTAATGGAATTGGAATTTTTGTACAACAAGAATCAATTTATAAAAATTAATTAAGAATTAAACTACTTAATTAAGTGAGTTCTCTTGGTTTTAAAGTATGATCTTCTTGGGATTTATGGGTTCTAAGTTTAATGAATTAATGGCACTTAATTGGGGATTTAATATGGCTTTAACATGGGAGGAATAATTATAAAGAAACATAAGGTAACGAAGATTAATGTTAGCCATTAGATTAGACAAGTGTCTTAATAGGGAGCATTGATCACAATCAATATATAAGGGATTATACTCAAAGAAATAGTCATGAAATAGAGAATTCCACTATCTTCTTCTACCTCCACCATAGCTGACACCCTCTCTACTCCTATTACCACTATTTTTACACCTTTAAACCACTAATTCAAGCTAATCAAGCTTAATTTCTACCATAAATAAACCTTTTAGAACTCTTAAACATATAATCAAAAAAGTGGAATCAAGAAGAAGGGATTTATTAGGGGTTAATTCAAGGTTAGAGACTTGAAAAATAGCAACCCCTAAATTAGTAAGTGTTTAATTTTAAGGTTTCATATTTTTTTATAGTGTATTTCAATTCCTTTTGAATGCTTCTAATGTCAAATTTGAGTTTTGAATTGTAAAAAATTTATTTGGATTTTTTTGAAAGTAAATTTGTGTATATTTGTAGAGAGATTAGAGAAAACTCAAAGAAAAGGCAAAGGGAAGGTGTAAAAGGGTGTAATTAAGGCTTTGAATATCAATATTAGTATATTCAATGAATTATTCATTGTGTGTGCATAATTTAACATTTAAAGTATGTGTTTAATTACTTAAATTGTCTAATTTATGTGTATAAGCATGTATCAAGTGTAATTGATGGTACATTATAGTTAATTAGATAATTATTACATAATTTGAATATAGATTAAGGAAAGATTTAATTGTTAGGGATATACACACATTATGGCCAAAAAGTGTGTGCATGTGTATGATATCCATGCAAGAGATGTATACTTTATATTAGTGATTAAGTATGACTAAATAGGTGTCTAATTAAAGTACAAAATGGAAAATAAGTTGAAATTTAAGTGTGTGTACATATGTTCTCAAATGGGCAAATGAGTGGTGATATGTAAGCATAAGTATATTAACTTAACGTGAGTGGTTATTACATATATAATGTGTATATAATAAGAATGTTATGATAAAGACATGTAATGGTATATAGAACTTGAAATGTGCACCTTGAGACAAAAATGCTACAGTGGCCGAATGGATATACATAAATGAAATTAAGCATGTAATAATGAAATTAAAGAGAACTATGCATATGGAGATAGAGATACATGAAATTATAACAATGGTGGAGATAAAGATAGAATAAGGAATATGTGAAATACATACACAAAATAAGATAAATACGATTGCATATAATTATGTAATAAATAGCTTATATGTATTGTTGTCTTGTGCATGGATTTAGATCATATGAGGAATTATAAAGAAGTGATTATACGGATGAAAAAGAATGAGGCACTATAATGTGATTATGCATGAATCAAATAACATATGTGATACATGTAAACTATGTAAAGGTATATGGAACTAAATGGGACATAATGATAGACCATATGAGTTAGACAACCTAGAGCAGATAGATTGATTGATCAATTAGGGAGTTTATTAGCTATTAGGACACATTAGTGTCTCTTAACACTAGTGTAGCAACTGGTAAGGTCCAATTGGGTCACAGCACAACCATACCTATATTGATATCATGTTGGTGTAGCAGCATGTAAGGTCTAATAGGGCCACTAGACTACGTAGGTACAATCACCTATAAGGTCAAAAATATGAGCCACTATACAACCATACTTATGCTTATATCACATGGGTGCAGTTGCTAGTAAGGTCTAACGGGACACTGCACTACATGAGTATAGCTACCTATAAGGTCCAAAATATGGGCCACTACATATTTGATGAGACTTCTATGATCTATATCAAATTATGCAGTATTAGATTTTATGTCTGTCGAGTATGGGTTAAAAAGAAAATTGGTTAACTGGACTAAAGGTGATTAAATGTAGTGTAAAGAAAAATTAAAACACAAATATGGATGTAAGCTATTAACATCAAGGTAATTTGTAGGTTATGAATATTAACACTTATATATATTTAGGATATGGGCTAGATAAGTAATTAACCATAATAAAGGTAAAATGTAAAATAGAGATAATTTAAGATAATAATAAGATTGTATGGTTAATAGTATGACTATAATTGTGTGAAATGGATTTGATCACTTATATGTAATTATGATATGGCATGTAAGTTAAACACGAACTGCATTATCATTGTAAATGCATTATGCATGTGCTTGTGTATTTAAGTATATTCCATTGAATACACAACTAAGCTTTATGCTTAGCACATTGTTGTTTTGCGATGCGTAGGTAGAAGATAATTGATCGAGGAGCAACCTCAAGCGAAGTAGTGTAAATCAAGAAGATTTATCTTTTGGTATAAACTTTTATACTCATTATGAGATGCACTCATATGTAAAAGTAAGGAATGGACCTAAACTTATATGTGTGAAATGAACTTATAAAATTTATGAGCATTTTATAAGAATATATGTATGTATTTATGCTTACTTATGTATGAATGAGATAAAGCATGTAAACTTAGGGTGTGATTGTGATTGTCATGTTGATGAGAATATGGGAATAATCAAAAGGGTTAGTAGATATGGTGTGATGATGTTGTTATATAGAAGTGTTATTTTTGTAATGACCCAAAAATCTCAACTCTCGTGAATAATACTTCACGAGATGAATAGTGTTTCCCAAAATCCAAGTCGTATTAAGCATACCAATGGGAAGTATTAATTATAAGAGAATTTTGGGACAAATTTTAAAGCCAATCTAAAGTTGTTTAGATGGTTAAAAATACAAATTAAGATTTTATAGCAGTGTCCTGTGAATTATGCTACAGGCAAAGCTGAACTATAAAACAAATAAATATTTGCTCAAAATAATCTAAAAATATTATAACCTGATACTCAAATATTTTAAATAGTCCAATGGCTTTGGAATTGGAATTTTTTGAGTTCGAAAACTATTTTTACCCAATTTTCGAGACATAAAATATATTAATTTTTCGAGTTATTGTCGAAATTTAGGCTCAAGATTTTGGGAGAATTTAGGGATTGGATTTAAGGAATTTTAGGTATAGAAATAGAGGAAAACTAATATTCTTATCGGTTATAATAATTTTTTGAAGTAAAGAAAAATTATTTTTTTGAAAAAGTATAAATAGGGGGAAATTAAATTCCACCCATTCATACCATACATCACCATCCTAAACCCCTCTCCTCCAAAAATTCCACCCTTCACTCTCTCACTTTCTCTTTATGATTTCTTCCTCCATGGAGGGACCCACTCCACAAAATTATACTCAGAATGACGAGCGTTCCGAGACTAGTCCGTGGATACCAAAATCATCGGGAACAGCGAAGTATTTTGAGAGAAAAATTGACAAGAATTCTAAGGTGAATATTAACCTTCTCTCCCTCAGGTTTTCTTTTTTTTCAAATTTTATTTTTCACGGATTCCTTGGATGTTGTAGAGCACATATATAGGCTTAAAATATTTTTTCAATGTTTATATTAATTTTTTATTTTTGTGCCCTTTTGTATTCGTAGGCAAAACAACAACTTAAGCCTCTCGAGTTAAGGAGAAGGCCTAGGCCAACTTCAGGCATTTATTAGCATTTAAATGGCTTTAAATGATAGATTTATGTTAATTTAACTCAAAATACTTGTATGGGAAATAATGTCTCTATATGACCTATAAGGTTACTATAAGCTATAAGCACATTCCTTAAGCCTACGGGCAAAGAATTGGTTATATTGAAGCTTGGCAAGTTTCTTGTAGGAACTATTAATGCTATGATTATGATCATGATGTGAAAAAGAGTCTTAGGGTGATTTCGAAGCTTATGACCCAAAATACCCAATATAATATTCCTTACAATGCATGATTACAGTATGGTAGCTTACATGCTTATAAGATGAGGATATGACATTTATTGTGTATTATAGCCTATTAATGTGTGTTATATGAAGTTATGCTATATTTTTGGCATTTTGGATGTCTAAAGGCATGATTATTGCTTGATATGGGTATGTTTGTAAATAAGTCACCGAAAATGCATGTTTGAGATTTTAAAACCATATATGGCTTGTGTGCATTTATAGACATGATATAACTAATCTTTTTACAAGTTAAAGTGATTATACCACTAAGCAAAAGCTTAACACATTGCTTGTTTGCGAGACATAGGTAACAGGGCAGCAAATTAGAGCCAAAGCTTCTGCATATCAGGAGACATGAAGATAACTCTTATATGGGTATTTTTGTACTCTTTTTGTAATAGTAATGTGATGTAAATGTAATGGTTAAATAGTTAGTGTACTATTGTGATCCTGAAAGAATTGGGTCTAATCTGTATTTTGCAACAGGTTTTTCTATCAAATAATTTAACTATGGATTTTACTTCTTTATTTCTCGCATGTTGTGTGTTGATTAATGATATTGCATGTGAGATTATTGATTGTGAAAAGCTTGAGGTTCATTGTGTTTGTACTATGATTGAAGGGTCAAGAGGACCCATTGGAGTTGGAGATGAGTTTATTGAGTTTATAGAAGTATTTTTAAATAGGTAAAAATTTGAGAAAATGTCCCGGTACAGTCGTTATGCTGCCGAATTTTAGACACGATGACCCCAATGCTTACCTCAATTTACATGCCAAAAGGTTTTTGATATTTTATTTCATATTTGAGTCCAGAAATGTTTTCTCATATAAAATTTTAAATTTTAAGTGATTTTGAATAACGAAATTGGATATCATTTTGCATGCGCACTGTAGACACTAGGTTTCGGGGACTCCTAGGTTCGATTTGCCTTATGATGATAAAGAGGACCAAAAATCTTGAAAATTGGATTTTTAGGTCCGAATCAAAGATCTCAAAGTTTTCCTCAAAAATTACCCTCTCTTTTATTGTTGTTGTCCTAAAAAAAGGGGAAAACAGTCGTTTCGGCTTTGAAAATGGTCATTTCGGCTCTAAAAATGGTCGTTTAGGCCACCCAGCCCGAGATGGGCGTTCCCACACACGGAACGCCTGTTCAGGCTATTTGACCCAAATGGGCATTCTGCATTCGGCTCGAAACGGGCGTTTTAGATCTGAAAATGGCCGTTTTGGCCGTTGCGCCCAAAACGGCCGTTATCATCCAAGCAAATGCCCGTTTTGATGCCTCGAGGTTCATGCATAAAAGCCAATCTGCTCATTTTGAGCAAGGTTGGTCAATTTTTAGAGAGAGAAGTACATAGAAAAATATTATTTTCACACCACACTTGGGTTATTTTCAAGATTCAAGCATTAAATTCAATTCGATCCGAGATGTTTCTGAAGGCGAATATACTAGTGTGTTAACCGACCCATTTTTCGTCTATTTTTCATTTTTCTTTCCATATTTTATCCATCTACTAGTTAGATATGGTAAATTAATTTGCAAATATTTTTGCATTTGTGAGACTGCTTATATTCCCTTATTTTCTGTCTGTCTTCATATTTTTTTGCTTCGCATTAAAAATATTATTTTTGTTTTGTTTGGGCTAATTCTATTTTTCTTTTGGCATTATCCATCTACTAGTTAAATGTGGTAATTTATTTGGGCCAAAATTTATACTTTTGTGACTATCTATTTTATTTAATTTCTGTCTATCATTGTATTTTTTATTCGCATCAAAAATATTATTTTTGGTTGATTGCGCTGATCTTATTTTTCTTTTTCATATTATCCATCTACTAGTTTGATGTGGTAATTTATTTGTACAATATTTTATATTTTTGAGGTCCTTTATTTTTATTTAATTTCTATCTGATTTTCTATTTTTCATTCGCATGCTAATATATTGTTTATGTGATTGTCTTATGAGTTATCTAGATTGTTTGGGGCTGATTATTGTTATTATTGCCTGTTATTTGTTAGATTGTATTTTAGGCCTTCCAAAATGTAATTTTTATTTTTATTTCGGTTAGATTGTATTTTAGGTAATTGCCTTGTATTTTATTTTTTGGTCGAATTATTTCCCTGTATATTCCATGAATGTTGTAATAAATTAGAAAAATGATTTTTTTCGCGATCGAAAAAATAACCAAAATATT
>CANXYI011439521.1:0-13200 GCA_948208565.1 Hura crepitans | reverse complement strand
ATTTTCAATAGCCAATTTTGGGTTAATTTCTTAACATTTTTAATACAGTTTTCATCACTATTTTCACATGGTTCATAGGTCCTAAGCCATATATTCACTAGGCCATTTACAAGGCCAAAACATAGGCTTTATTGCCATAATATTTACTCATAATCATAGCCCTTAAAGGCATATATTATAAGCACATTGTTTAATCACAAGTCATAGCCCTTAAAGGAACATTACAAACCACTTTTCAAGTCGTTTCCTAGTCAAGTTTAAGTTCATTTTCAAGCCATCTTACATGCCAATTCTTGATTACATTTTATGCCATTTTAATTGTGTACATTAGACCAATTTATGTCAAACAAATTATGCCAAACATACTCATACTATTACACCTTATCATACATACACAATTCACACATGTTATCAACAACTTCATGCCATTTCCCTTAGTGTAGCTCTCAGATATTATATTGTATAGACCTTGATCATGCACTATCTTAGCATTAATCCTACCTTTAATTTCCATACATAGTCTAATTAAGAATGTTTATACACTTTTACAAATTTCAAGCCCTATAAATTTATTTAGGCATAGCACATGTCTCGACCATATTCAAGTTTCCATTACATGTCAAACTAGGATCATACATTTAATATAGGCCTAATACATATCCTACCTATGCTTTAATCAATAACATGCACTACTAAAGCACATGCCAAGATAGACAACATACTCATACACATATATATGTCTATTACAACTTTAACACCATATTCCACACTTGATTAGGTAATATACATACATATATTACCCACTAATGCTTTCGGGTATTCACCCTACTCAAGCTTACATTACAAGTTCTAAGTCATGTACACATAAATCATCACTTTTAGGCCTCACATGTCCACCTTAAGTCCATCTACACCTCTTAACAAGCAATGAATTTCACACATGACAACTTAATTTTCTTCAAGCAATGCCTATTTCCATGCCCAATTACTCATTATATCTAAGGGATTTCATTTGAGCTTTCAAGTGCCATAAACTAAACACTAAATTACATAATTCTAAAACACATTTCTAGCCCCAAAAAGGTCAAATGACATTAAGAAAATGCCAAAGTTCACTTACCTCTCAATAACATTACGTTAAGCTTGTAAACATTTCAATTCCAGCCTCCAATGGTGACTTCTCCACCCTTCTTTAAGCCACATGATACTTCAATTTCAATAAAAAAAACCATTCAAACACATCCCCTTAGATGTTAGGCATCACAAGGAACCATTTCCAACTAAGAAACCATAAGGAAAAGGCATGAAACTCACTTAGGGTGCCCCTGCTAGACTACCTCTAAGCAGCAAACTTTGGAGAATTTTAATTAAATCATGGAAGGTCTTTTTACAGTGATTTTTCTTCCCTTAGCTCTCTAAAACTCCAAATTGAATTTAAAAGTCAAGAAATTGGAGAAAATGACTGAAGGATGAAGATGAAAATGGCCTCCACAAGTGAGAGTGATGTTAGTTTCTAAATAACAAAGGAAGAAAAATGTTTCTTCTTTGTTTTAATGGAATTTTCCACTTATTAAGGCAATTTTCCACATGTCATGGCCCTTAAACCAGCTGGCTTAGTGTGGGTGGGTCCCGTAACCACCCGAACCATCTTAAAATGGCTTAATTTTTAGTAGGACTTCAAAAAATCACTAAAATTCACACGAACCTTGAAAAATTATGCCATTTTTTCAAAAATCCTATTTTAATCACATCTCATACCCGTAAATTTTTATGATTGAATTCCATCGATAGGATAGTTTTCAGATTGCCTCGATTTGTATGCCAACCTAAAAAATTAAGAGAATTTGCAAACGACTCTGAAATTCAAAAATTCTTCAACTAGTGTACTTAGTGGAATTTTTGAGCTTTAGGGTTTGATATTGTCAGGTCCATCTGGGCGCATCCCTGGTTATTCTCAGCCCGACTTAATATTATTACTTAGATTAATAGCTTACAACTTGAAATGAAATATTGGTTTTGCTAAATTTTTAAATTTTGTCTTTTTCAGCCCCTCAAAGTTTCATGACTAGACCCATCACCTCGATTCTTATGCAAGTGACCCGGCACCCTAGGCACACTTCTTGGACCTAGTGGCACTATTCATAGAGCCTCGATACACATGTGTTATAGGTGTTAAGGCTAAACAACTCAGTAATATCTTTTACCTACGTATGAGGACATTGATATGCTAAGTATAAACTCAGTGGTCAATTTAATGTAATTTGTATTAAAGCACTTAAGCATGCAATAACACACATAATACAATTTATATGATTATGCAAGTTCATTTAAATGTACATACAATCATACATTAACTAGTTTTTAATAATTATAGATTAGTAGTGTAGGTCATGTTATTAATCAGAGTTCCTAGATTTCATTCTTCTATTCATTTTATGCCAGTTACATCATGTGGTTTAACTTTTTTTCTTTTATTTTGAGTAGTCCCATATTAGATAGACTATAATTTAAGACACTAGATAATAGGATCTAAGTTATGCAGTGGCCCACATTATGGACCTTAGTAGCTACACCTACCTATCTCCACCTAATAAAAGGGATTAGTTAATAAGAACCTCACAAATCAAAGTGGCAAGGATTAGTCTTGACAGTTATCCTAATAATAGGGATAGTAGGGATTATCATGATAGGAACTCCCAAATCCTAAATATCATATAGTCTTAGGTGGATAGTAGGGATTAGCCCTATAGGACCTCCCAAATTCATTATAATACGAGCAAGTAGGGATTAGTTTGGGTGGATCTCCTAATACCCAAGTGTGCAAGGCTTTCTATTAAAACCTCAGCGGCTGCACCCACTATGTCATATACACATGCAATGGCCCATAAGGACCAAAACCCCTAGTAGCTGCTAATCTCTCTAGTTGACTGGTCAACCTATCCAATGGGCATCTAACTCATAGGGCTAATACTAATTATCATTTCTTTCCCCATTATAAGTCATTTAATATATGTTCATAACAATTTACTTATCATCATCTTATTTACGTGAACATTTCCATCTTGACATAACCAATATTTAAGCATGTTGCTATCATAGCACTATCCATTTAATCCATTTTCACAGTCCCATAATTCTAAGTAATTCTTCTCACACATTCAAGCTAAGTTACATCAATTCACTTACATAACAAAATGTTCCATTACCATTACCACTTAACATACCAAATTCTCATATTACACTATGTAATCTTTTTCAATTCACATAATCATATTATGTTTTATGTTGCACACCCTTAATCTTCACTTTACACATATGCATATCTACCTTATACCTATGATACACTAATGGCCACATCATGTTTAAACACCATAATTCATTTCTTACCAATTTCTAATCATAATCATATTTTATGCTCACTTAGTAATCTAAGTATTTTACATATCCATATAACTCACACATGCATACACCCAATTCCTTCTCACACACCATTTAGCCACACTTCATATACACATACTTACATATGCATTTCTCATGCATTCACCACACACCTAGGCTGATTATAATTCCTTTAACATAAGTATATGAATATTATAAGCAAACACATATACATTTACATGTAATGCCACTTCCATACCCACTTTCATATACAAATATGTGTGCACACACCATAACACACACATAATACATTAAATTCACATACTTAGGGTGTCAAAACACCCTAATTCACCAATTTTAGCTTTTTGTTACTTTTTCCCTCAAGACTTTCTTCTTTTCATACAAACATACACCAACTTAGGGTTTAAAAATTTCTAAAAAATTCCTACATATCTCTAATTTGAAAACCAATTACATGGTTAATCTTAGTTCACATAGGGCTATGTAAAACTAAAATAAAAATTGAGATAGAAACACTTACACAAGATTTTGGCACTATTATCAAGTGCTCACAAACTCACAATCTAGCCCTTTTTTCTAAATTTTTATCAATGGAAAGAGCTTTAAAAGGTCATAGAGACAAAAGAATCATATAAGGTTTGAAGGATTTGGCTTAGTATTATGGGAGAAATGATAAAAAAAGGGAGAGGAGAGAGAATAGGGATAGCATCAGCCAAAGGAAGAAGCAAAGGGAGGAAAGGGTGCTTGGCACATGTGGCAACCCATATGTGTTAAACCCTTTTTATATTAAATAGGTGAATTGCTCGAATCGCACCATGTGTCAATCTGACAGCTCGTCTTAATCCAATTTCATTTTAAACTTCATAAATTCAAAATAAATTTTCAAGACCTCTAAAAATCATGTTCTCAGTGCTAAAAATTCTCGATAATGCCCATTAAGGGCTCTGTAAAATCTCAGCTCCAAACTCTAAAGGGAACTAGGGTCTTTGTTCACTCTAGTAATTAAGAAAATTTGAATAATTATTAAATGGCCTTGGAAAATTAAAATTCATTCACCAATATATTCATTGGAATTTTTGGTATTCAAGGTATGCTATTTTCAATCTATCCGGGCACATCTCGGGCCATTCCTAGCATGATGTCAACTGAGGTCACTATTCATTAATTTCTAGCTTAAAATGATTTATTGGTTCTACTAAAAGTTTTAATTATTTCATTTTCCTTATTTTCTAGCCTGTCAAAGTTTTATGACTAGTACTTCACCTTTTAGCAATTATAAGGTGCCTCGGCATCTCGAGAGACACTATTCACGTTTCGAGAAAACTATTCATGACATTGAGATTCACAGGCATTCTAGGAACAATGTTATGAACATCTGAAATAATTAGGTGTAACCAAGCATGAATTTATAGTAATGTGCATAAGGCCTATTGTTGTAATGTATGCCATGATAATTGAATGAAGAAGATGATAAAATAGAACATTGATTAAACATATTTTTAAAAATTAATGTGATGGCCTAGCAAAATATGAATATGTAACCTTATGTTTTGTAATATGAGCTGTAATATATAGAATGGGAATGAGAGAAGGGCTAAATTAAGTAAACAATGAATAATAACTGAGACTGGCCCATATTAGCTAGATGACCTAATGGATAATTTGATTGGTCAATTAAGGAGTTAGTAGCTACTAGTGGCTTTGGTCCATAAGGATTATTGCCTATTAGATTGTATTATGAGTGTAGCCACTAGGGTTCTGGATGTGAATCCTACACACTCAAGATTTTGAGAGGTCTATTAGGATTAATCCCTACTATCCACTTTTCTCTAGACATTAGGAGGTTTATTAGGGCTGATCCTTACTATCCACTCATTTTTGGGTATTGGGAGGTCTCTTCAGGCTAATCCCTACTATCTCGATGTTAGGAGGTCTAAGAGGACTATCCTTGTCTTGCGTTAGGAGGTTCTTAAGAATTAATCCCTATTATCGGATGGAGTATGGTATGTACAACTATTGATGTTCATAATATGGGTCATTGTATGAGTGTGGATCTCATTATCTAGTGTTAAAAGTGTAATCTTTCGAGTATAGGCCTAAAGATGAGGATGGGTAAGATGACATAACACATTGTTAAGAATCTTATGTTAAAAATAAAATGAATATAATCAAGCAATAAATTAAGTTGGTTTAATCATAATTCACAATTAAACAAAGTGGACATAAGGTTATAAGAACAACCTAAGCATATAGCTAGTAATTAGTAACATGATATAAAGGTAATGAACAAAATGAGTGATTTAAATGCTTACATAATGCATGACATATGTGTGTATAATATAATACATGTTTCATTAAATTTACCACTAAGTGTATACTCAGAGTGTCAATTTCCCAATGCGTAGGTAATTGATAGCAACTTTGCAGTCCAGGCTCAGTAGGAAGTGCAGTAGCTAGTCCTCTCATTCGGTATTTTTTTTTTGTCTTGTGTAGTTAATATTATGTTAAGGCACTCATGTATAAAGGGTCTAGGTTCGGTTATGTAAACTTATTATATAATGGCTTTTAAATAATAAAATAGGTTATAAGGTTGACATAATTGGAATGTATGGCTTACATACTTCATGCTTGAATTTGAAAATGTAATGATTGTGTGATAATGGTGATGATATGAGTATTCTAGAGAACAAAGAGGGTCTAATGTGATAAGATTGGATGCTAACAATAATAGAAGTGTTTCCTTATAAGTTTAAATTTTTGGTTTTTCACTTGAATAGTCATTATGCTACCATATTTTTGTTAAACATAACCTATAACTAACATGTTAAAATAAACCTTTATGTATAATAATAAAAATTAATAAGCATAATCAAGGAAGGGATCAAATGAGAAGATGTGATTGCAATGTGATATCTATTATTTAGGTCTAGTGGTGGATCAGATAAAGTGTGTCATAATTCATACCTCAGGGTGCACTATTCATTAAACCTAGGGTTTTCAAGCATTACAATGATAATAACTTTTTAGTGAGGCATTAAATTTTACTAATTTGTAATAGGAAGTATGAAATGCATTTAAAAGGGTTTAATAGGTGGAAGGTTATATGTAAGCTTGAAATAGTTATTTAAAATTAGGGATAAGAAGTACATGTTTATAATAAAAAAATTTATATACTAATAATAGTAAAGAATTAATAAGTAGGCTTCTTATGATGAAATATTATATAAGTATGCTAAATGATGTTATATATATGATTAACATCCTTTGCTTTATCTATATTCACATGATAATTAATTAGGAATCTATATGACATTTATTAACAAAATTTATGTGTAAATTACTTTTTATGTGTAAGCATGATTTTTCTATTCTTATTTTCTAAAATTCTATATATCTGATACATGAACAATAAGGAACTATACTTGCATGTGATGTATTTATACATGCCTAAGCTTATTATACTTGGATACACCACTAGGCTATAAAGCTTAGCGTATCGTTATTTGTTTTATGATACATATGTTATTAAAAAGTGTAGTTGAAGCTAACCCTTAATAGCACAAGGATCAAAAAGGAGTTCTTTGCTATTTATAGTTGATATATAGTTTTGATTTATCATAGTTGGCACTCATGTGTAATCTTTAAAGGATATGGGCCTTATATGTATCAAAGGTTCTTTTGTAACTCTTAAGTTATGACTATATGTATGTACATATACATTTATGTATATATACATATGTATATATGCATATGTGTGTAGTTGTTGATATTGGATATGATATTAATGCCTAGCTTTATTGATGATAGATTTTAAGTATGACATATATTGAGATATATGTGTGGATAATATATGATCGAGATATGGATTTTGAGATATATGAGATTCTATAAAATTGTGTTTTCTTACTAGTTATTATTTGGGATAGTGTCATAGAATAGCCATTATACTAATCAATTTTTGACATGATAATCTTAAGTAGTTTAACCAATTAAGTGGTTTTACTGTGTATAAAGTTATGAGGTTTTATGTTCTATGATTTATATGAAAAATTTTAAGTAACTCATACATATGGAAGTTGGATATTAGTTGTGTACCATTATTCATATGGATTGGAGAGTAGGACGAGTGATGGGTGTCACTTATAAAGCAGAACTAGATGCAAAGGGTTATCATTAAGGTTAAGGAATTGACTTTCATAAAAACTTTTCCTTAGTAGCTAGTGCATAAATCTGTTAGGATTTTGCTTGTTATTGCCACTTATTATAACTATACGATTTGGCAAATGAATGTGAAGACACCTTTCCTCAATGGAAAACTATTAAAAGAGGTATTTATGATGTAGCTTGAAGGAATCACATCCAGTGATAGTAATAAGGTATGCAATGTTTAGAAATCTATGTATAGAATGAAGCAAGCATCTAGGAGTTAGAGCAACTATTTTAATGAGACAATTAAGGAGTATGGTTTCTCATTAATCATGGATGAACCTTATATGTACAAGAAGGATATTTGGAGTGCTATCATTTTTCTTATGCTATATTTTGATGACATATTTCTAAAAAGGAATAATGTGTCAGCTTCTTAGATATTAAAATTTAGTAGTCTAAGAAGTTCTCCATGAAAGATCTAGGTAAGTCAATCTACATATTAGGGATTAGGATCTATAGAAACAGAGTCAAATGGTTGCTTTGTCTTTTATAGTTTACATATATAGACAAAATGCTAAAGAGATTAAGCATGGATATCTTAATGGAGGATTTATTCTAATGTTGCATGGAAAATTCTTTCTAAGTCCATGTGTTTATAGACCTGAGAGGAGAAAGAACACATGAGTAGGATCCCATATGCATTATATATAAGATTTACCATGTATACTATACCTGATGTAGCATTTGTTCTATCTATGATAACCAAATTCCAATCCAATTATAGAAAAGAACATTAAGTGGCGATCAAGAACATCCTTAAGTACTTAAGGGGGATTAAGGATACATTTTTGTTATATAGAGAAAAGGATGGTAGTTAGCTAAATGGATGCCAACTTTTTGTCTGATAAATATAACTATAAATACTAATTAGGTTATGTGTTCATTATAGAAAGAGGTGAGTTATCTAAAAAAGCTTAAAATAAGATATAACTATAGACTCAATAATAAAGGTTAAGTCTATAGCCATTTCTAAGGTAGCTAAAGAAGTTGTTTGGATAAAAAATTTCACTACTAAACTTTGTAACACTCAAGAATGTTGATTTTATGAATAACACCTCCCAAGGTGTGAGTAGTGTTTCTAAAGTAATTGGGTCACACTGAAGAGGCTGAGGGGGAGTATTAGACATAAAATTTTGACAGGTAAAATAATGATGAAAATGAAATAATTAGCATATTTCACTGAACTAATAAATTCCTTCGTATCGAAAAATAGTGAATAGTGGATTAAGTTTGCATCAACCCAAAAAATGGTCAAGATATGCCCAGACTAACCTAACAATAGCATAACCTAAATTTCAAAAATTTTAATGAGTCTAATGGTGGAGAAATCAAAATTTTCTGAGATCATTTGCTATTTTATCTAAATTTCTTAAATACATGTATAAATAGTTACTTAGATTTTCCTTGGCTTTTGGATTTAAGATTTTAGTGGTTTGCTAATTGAGAATTTTAGGAATTTCTAGCACTGAAAGAATTAATTTTGGAGGCCTTAAACATTAAATTTGGATTTTTGAAACTTAAAACATAAATTGGATTATTGTGGACCATCAAATAGCCATGTGGCTTAATCATGGTCGTTCATGAGTACAACATAAAAGGTGGCATAAATGGGATTTCCCACATGTCTAAAAGTCTTATTCCTCCCCTCTCTCCCTTACATGGCCGGTGCCATCCCTTCTCTCTCCTCACTTTCTTTTTTTATTCTTTCACCCTTAAATTTAAGTCATTTCTTTAACTTGAATCCCTGATCTTAGCTTACATGATCTCCTGAACATAGATATACTGATAGAAATCTAAGAAATTAGTGAATAGTAATAATTTTATCACTTGGTGAATAGTGACAATTTTGAGTTAAAGTAGTTTATTCCAAGGTTTCTTATTTTTCGTAGATATCATTTGAGGCATAGATAATGCCTATGTAAATAGATTTTAGTTTAGATGTGTATAAATTTTTGAATGATTTTTCTAACCTTAAAACCTATTATGTTTGCAACTAAGGAGAGAGAATTTGTAGAGGAAAGGAATGACAAGGATTAAGAGGTGTATTTTGTGTGCTCTAAGTCAACTGTAAGTGAATTTAGTGAGAAAAGCATTGTGTGCTTTATTCATGAAAAATTCTAGTATTATGTGCATTTATGGAAATGCTAGTTTGTGTGTATCAATTCATGTGTATGTGTGTGAATGTGTGTATGAAATAAGGAGATGAAAATAAGCATGATTGCATGATGAAATGGAAGGAAAATAATGTGCATGTGTGCTATGTTAAAAAGGTTAAATGATGTAACATGGAGTACTTATGTGCATATGTGTGAGGAATGGCATGAAATGGGACAAAGAAAGAGTAAATTAGAAGTACATATAGATGGCATAACTAATTTGGAAGTATTAGTATGTATGTGCATTCTACCATGAGTGTGACATGTTGTGCATGAAAGTGGGACTAGATGGGTATGTGTCTCCTAAGTTAAGACTATAGGATAAATGGTTCTAAATGTGAATGGAAATAATAAAAAGGAATAAAGGAAAATGAATACTGGAAAGGTGATTACAATGCATGATGAAGTAAGGGATTCATGTCATAACTACTTAACCTATGCCTATGTGGCATTACATCTAATTAGGTTAATGTATATTTACCTTATTCTTTGATTTAGAATGTAATGTTGAATGAGGTCTACAATGAAAGGGAATAGTGGTGAGTTATATATTTCATGACCTAAAATATTACTTCAATGATATATAGGTGTATGACTTTACATGTCATGAAATAAATCATAACAAGGATGAGGGAGTAAAGATATAGGGATGAATTTAACTAGCCTATATTAGCTAGACAACCTAATAGATAGGTTGATCGGTCAACTAGGGAGTTAGCAATTGCTATGGGCTTTGGTTCTTATAGATCATTGCCTGATGAGATTGTGCCGTAGGTGCAGGCACCAAGGTTCTAGATGTGACCCTACATACTTTTAGCGTATTTGGGGGCCCTCCCTAGCTAATGCTTGCTACTTATATTATCTTGGATATTAGGAGATCTAATAGGGCTGATCTCTGCTATCCACTGGTATTTGGGATATTAGGAGGTCCACTCAGGCTAATCATTGATGTCCTGCTATTGGGAGGTCTAATAGGACTGATTTTTCCCACTCTTGTATTAGGAAGTTCCCATGAATTGATCCCTGCTATCAGATAGATTCTGATAGATGTTATTACTGAGGTCTAGAATATAGACCACTACTTGAGTGTTGATCCCATTATATAGTGTTAAAGGAGTGGTCTTTCGAGTATAGGCCATGTAAAAAAAACACATGTGAGATAAATTTTTATGCACTACTTAGTTACAGTTTAATATAATTGAAATTTAAGTAAGAAAGGTATAAATAAATTATGGTAATTATGATTGGCAATGTAACAACTTAGGATTTACATAACCTCAAGGTAAACTAGGAATGAAATGAGTAAACTAACATAATGGTAAAAAAATTAATAATGAGTAACACAGTGTATGATGTGTGGTGCATGTGATTTTAATATAATGTATGTCTCATTAAATTCACCACTGAGTTTATACTCACGTGTTAGTTTCTCAATACGCAGGTAGCAGGTAATAAACTTACAACTTAACCTCAACAGATAGTATAGCAGATAATCATCTTATAGGGCATCCTTTTTATTTTGTTTTTATGTAATTAATATCATATAGAAGCACTCATGTATATAGGTGGGTTTGGGTTGAGTTATGTAAACTTATACTATAATGGCTTGTAAATATTAGTACAAGTTATAATGATGACATGTTTGGAATATGTGATTGCTATATTGTGTGTTTGACACTGTGATTATGATGACTATGTAAGAATGATGATGGAAATGTTAAGGGACTAAAAGGGTCTAAGATGTTGAGATGTGAATAGTAGTGATTATAGAAGTGCACTTTGTAGGTTAAAAAAACCTAGACAACCGTTATGTTGTTGGATTTTTGCTAAAACATGACTCTTAGTTAATTGGCTAAAATAAACCTATATGCATGTTAATGAAAGTTAATACAGAGACACCAAAAAGGTTTTAAGAAGAAAATGAGATAACATCATGATATCTCTTATTCAGGTCTAGTTTTGGGATCAAGTAAAAGGGTCACAAACTTGGTGTGGTACCTCCTATTATTGATTTATACCTCTATATTGTGATAACAATGGTGTGATTGTGTCGAAAAAGGAACCATAGTTTCATCAATTATCTAAATATCTTCTTAGATGCTACCATTTATCAGGATGATAGTCGCTAAAAAACAAGTAAAGATTAAGAAAGTCCCTATAAACCAGAATATAACTCTCATTATGGCACTATGACTAAACAACTTTGATCATTATGTAAGTATTGGTTTCTGTGAAGTAGGTATAGCAGAAATTTAAAATTTTTCAAGGAATCCAAACATTGAAAAGCCAATGAATGTTTTGAAAATAGACACGAATAATAGAAAATAGTTTAAAAGATTTTACAATTATCATAAAAGTCTCCTTGTCTTCTATTCACCTCACCAAGTTGTCATAAACCACTGTGATCCTTATGGGACCACCTCTAGGGGCTAGTAAGCATTTTTTGTTTTAGAGAAAATAGAAGAAAGAAAAATCTTCTTGGTAAAACCCTTGTAAACATAGAAAGCTTGTAAGAGGACTTAGTGGCTGAATTTTTTAAGGCTATTTATTGCCAACTAGTTACTCTTGGATTGAATTTTATTTGATAAAAGTATAACCTCAAAATTCCTCAAGAAAGCCAACAAATTGGGCCTTCTATTGTATATTGTCTAGAGCCCATTTACTAGACCATACGCATTAATTTTTGCTTTGCTACCATTTTAAACCCTAATTAAAATAAACTCTAGATCTAATTTGAGTCCTTTTTAACTCTTAAAAGGTTGTCTAAATATTAGATTAAATAAAAAAACCCAAATTGGTCCTCTAAAGCCTAATGAATCTAGCCCTAATTCAAGGCCATATACATCTAATTAGACTCCAAGCCCAATTATATTTTTCAATCTTATATCTCTAATATTCAATGATATATCATGTCATTTAATAGTTGATAAATTTAATTCTCGTTCCAAATTCCTTACGTATGTGACCTTATGGATTTTTAAGGCATGTTGGTTGTATATAGTGAATTAAAATCCTAATCTAATTAGGATTTTTATAATTTAAACTCATTTAATCATAATTAATACTAAATTAATAATTCTCATGTGCACAAGTAATAAGAGGTATCTATCCATGTATCAAGACATTCTAAGTGTGAGAAATCTAAGTGGTTTGACTTAACATTTCCATATATAGTTATCATGCAATAAACTTCTTTCACCATTTTTATCTCAAGTTTGAGTATGGACTTGTGTCAACTCAATGCTCAAATTAAGTATGTCTAATTAAGCCACAAATATGTTGGCCCTAATAGTTTTATCTTTATTCCTAAAATTTCCATGTTAATTTCATTCACACTTGCACTTTATTAAAACTATAAGATAAACTCTCTACTTTAATTTAAGGTGGTGAATCCTCCAATTATCACTACCTTACCTTTAAATATCTCATGATACAC
>CANXYI011439318.1:0-10211 GCA_948208565.1 Hura crepitans | reverse complement strand
ATTGATTACTTCTCAAAATAGGTTAAAGCTAAATCTTTTTGACAAATTGGGGGCAAAATAGATGGTGAAATTTATTAAAGGAAACTTTATCTGTAGGTATGGATTGCCATAACAAGTCATCATAGATAATTGATTACAATTTTAGGGTGAAACTAGGCAACTTTTGTAGAAATACAAAATTGAGCATCACAAGTCTTCTCTATATCGACCACAAGCTAATGGGGTAGTTGAAGTAGCCAATAAGAATGTCATGAAAATTTTGAAAAAATTAATAGTTACCTATAAGGATTGGGCAAACATGTTACCCTTTGCACTATAGGGATACAGAATAACATTTATGACATGTATGCAAGCCATGCCTTATTCATTGGTTTATAGAATGAAAGCAGTGATGCCAATAGAAATTAAAGTCCCTTTACTTAGGGTTATGGTAGAAGTAAAAATGCCTAAAGTAGAATAGCCTTGAAATAGATATGAATAGTTGGTGTTGATTATGAAAAATAACTTAAAGCACTTTATCATATGCAATTGTATCAAAAGAGAATTGTTAAAGCTTACTATAAGAGAGTCAAGCTAAGGTCTAAATGACAAGGTGATTTGGTACTAAAATAAACTAGGCCTTTATTATTAGATCTCAAGGGAAAGTTTAAACCCAATTAGTAAGGCCCATATTTTTTCAAGAACATATTAAAAATTAGAGGTGTTAAGATCCCAGACTTAGAAGGCAATGAATTCTCAATACCCTTCAACATGGATAAGCTTAAAAAGTACTTCTACTAAAGATAAAAAAAAAAAGAAAAGAGTCTGCTATGTTTAAAACCCGATCAAGGTGGCTTAGGCAAAAGTTAAGACACCCCGATGAGGTGAAAACCTATCAAGCACTTCATGCAAAAGTTAAGGGATTTGAGAGAAAATGCCTATTCAAGAAAACCATTACGAGGCTAATTGGTAACGGCAATATCATTAATGGGAAATTAATATATTTACTAAGATTAAGTAGCTTAGTTTTAAATGCAATTAATAGCAAGAATGCTTTAGTCATGATTATTGATATGCAAGCTTCCTTTAAGTGAGAAAAATTATACAAGTAACTGAATTGTAAGTAAAGTCTAAATACATCTTTTCTTTTCAAACATAGAAGTTTCATACCTATATTTTCTTTTTAGTTTTAATGTCCTAATGTCTCTAGATATATTTAGAATCCAATCTCTATAATCATCATCTGTACTAATGTTATTGTTAGTTGTATTGTAATGCTTGTGCATTGAGGCTTTATGAATAGTGCCACTAGGTTCGGGAATTATGCCTAGGGTGTCGGGTTATTTGCATGATAATTGAGGTAGTGACACTGGTCATGAAACTTCGAAGGGCCTTAAAATGATGAGAATGGTAAAATTTAATGTTTTAGTAGAACCAATAATTAATTTAGAGCTGTAAGCTATTAATTTGTGTAAAAAAATGAGTCGGGTTGAGAATGACTCAAGATGTACTTAAACGGACCCAAAAAAATATCATACGCTGAAGCTCAAAAATTCCACTGAGTTTATTAGTGAAAGAATTTTAGAATTCTAAGGTTATTTGCAAATTCTCATAATTTTTAAGGTTGGCATACAAATTAAGGATGTTTGAAAAATTACTTTATCGATGAAATTTGGCTACAAAAATTTATGAGGATGTAGAGGGTTTAAAGTACCAATTCTAAAACAAATGGCATAATTTTTTGAGGTCCCTATGAATTTTGGTGAATTTCAAAAGTTTCAACCAAAATCGAGCCATTTTGAGATGGTTTGAGTGGTCACGGGACCCATCCGTGCCTCTTGGATAGCTTTAGGGCCATGACATTTGTCAAAGTTCCTTAACAAGTGTTAAAATCCACTTAAATAAAAAGAGAAAATTTTCCTTTTGGCTTCAAAAAATCAATGACACCCAGCAGAAGAGAAGCCATTTTCATCTTCTTCATAGATTCATTTTTGAAAACACTCATCACCTAAAATCCTTTTTTTATGTTAGGGACATGAGGGAAGAAGAAGCATAGAAAAAGGACATCCCTAGAATTAATTAAAAATCTCTAAAGTTTCTTAGGTTAGAAGTAGTCCATTAAGCATATTTGGTGAGTTTTCATGTCTTTTTCTTAGATTATATTAGTTGTTTTTGGTTGGAAATGGTTGTTTGGGATGTCTAAGGTCTAATAGGATGTGTGGTGTGTGATTTTGAGGCAATTCAAGGGAAGTATTAGATTGAAGATAAGGGGAGAAGCTACCATAGGGGTTGGAATTGAGGTTTGAAGGCTTAGAGTGCTTGTTATTGCTAAGGTATGTGAACTTGACCATTTGCCTCATGTTACCTTTAAATTATGGCTAGAAAAGGGCTTTGAATGATGCTGTTATGACATTTAATGGTTGATAAATGAGCTTGAATGAGCCCTTAAGTAATTTAATCAAAATAAGTGCTAATTAGGTGATTTGACTAAAAAATGTTTAGTGTAGTGCTAAACTCCTTGCTTGCCAAGACATTTAGTGATCTAAGTGGTGTGTATAGTTATGTTTAAAGTGATTTCAGGACTAGTTTACATGTATATGTGTGGAATGGATAAGAAAATGTGAGAATGGTTATGTAGTTTATGTATATGAGAGGTGTGAGTGTGAGTTATGGCATGTATGTTGGGTATATGATATGTGAATCAAGGAAAAATTAGATGTTGGCATAGAAATACATGTATAGGTTATGAATTTGGTGAAATAATACATGTACAAATGTGTGTGATGTATGGTCAAGGCATGTATGGATTATGTAATGTCATTGCATGCATAGTATGAGGTATATAGGTATAAATATGCTAAAATGCTAATATTTGAGATGTATATGTGATAAGTGACGGGGAAATGCATGTAAATTGCAATAAACCTTATGTGGCTAAGACAAATGTGTGCCATAGGGAGGCATGGTATGTATGGTATGTGGTGATGTTTGATGTATATGGTTGACATAATATTATGTACATATTATACATGGTATAAATTTGGCATGGAGCATGTGAAATTATGGTTGGAAAGATGGCATGTAAAATGGTACACTTAGTATGAAAAATGTGATAAAGAATTAGCATGTAAAATGGCTTGGAAATGAACTTGAACTTGACTAGGAAAGGACTTGAAAAGTGGCTTGTAATGTGCCTATAATATGTGCCTTTAAGGCCTATGGTTTGTGACTAAGTATAATGACAACAATTCCTATGAGTTAGCCATGTAAATAGCCTAGTAAATAGATGGCTTAGGGCCCATAAATCATGTGAGACTAATTGTGAAAATGCACTAAAAAATGTTAAGGAATAAAACTAGAGTTGGCTGTCGAAAAGTAATGAAATATCCTATAACTGTCTAGTTTGACCATTACCTACACCAAAAATACCACTGGATAGTAAATGGCAATTACATGAGAACTAATTATGTAATAAAATAAAGCATAATACACCTTAAATATTGGTACCTATAGAACATAAATTAATCATGGAAATCTTCTTGGTATAGAATAATTATGGCTATGCCAGACGAGGCTAGAATTAGATTGTGAGATAAAAATAATATCTATCTATTTTTTCACTGAAGAATACTATAAAAGGGTAATCAGTAAAGAAATAAACATAAATTGAGATTAATGGCCCATTTGTTTGACACCCACTAGATGGGTTGATTGGTCAACTTAGGAATTTAGTAGTTGTTACATTTTCTGATTTCCAAGCATGGCCGGTATATTGGCCAAGGTCCATTTTGGGCAACTGTACAAGTCAGTTAGATAGATAATCAAGTGCCTTTGCACACTTGATGCAATTTACCAAATTTTTTCGGTGTAGTAGCACAGGTTCCAAAGGGCCATCACACTAGTATATTAGATGGGCCAGTCTATGAGGTAGATCCCATTGTGACATTAATAATCTTTAAATAGGGCCGATGTAGTGACCAAGGTCCCAGAGGGCCACTGTACTAGTCTATTAAGCAGACCATATCATTTTATTTACCCTAGTGGTGCTATGACTTGAATAGGTTGGTGCAGCGGTCAGGGTCTAGAATGTGGATCACAGCACAGTATTTCAATTCTTTCTTAGCCCAGTGTATTAAAGTGTCATATACCTAGTTAGACCAGTTAAAAATAATTGAATAAACATTACATACATTGAATCTAATATAGGAAAATAATAAAATGCATAAATTGACATGATTACCTGACTGATACTTTAGTTTATATACTCAGGGGTATTTTCATAATTTTGCAAGTATACCATTTATTAACATGATAATTCAATTACTTGACTGTTATTATTAGATATGGCCTAAATTCAAAATTTACATGATTTTAAATAAGTAAAAGAATGGTAATTTGTTATGTAAAGGAAGAAAGGGTATTTTTATCATTTGACACAAATAATTTAATTATTGGTTTACTAACCTAAGCTAGTTAATATTAACTCTGTATATGCATGAATGAACCATATGAAATAAATGAAGTGCTTGAGTTCACCACTGAGTATATTATATACTGAGCATATTTATATGGTGTGTAGGTAAGGATAATCAAGTTACAGCCTCATAAAGCGTGCAGTAGGAGTACAGAGGCTAGTTGGTGGAAAGTTGTTATGTATATATGATTGTATAGCTTTTTCATTCATTGTATTATGGTAGGAATAGGTACCCTTTGTATAAGTGGCTTGTATAAATATATATGTTATAGATAATGTTTTGTACTAAGTATCTTATCAAACTACTTTGAATATGTGGCTTTCTTTACTTGATGATATAGTTTGTGAGCTAGAGGCTCTAATTTACGATTGCTTATTTGTGGCTTAAGGCCTATGTTGATGATTGATAGACAAAATTTGTTAGGTGTATATTTGAGGGACCAGAAGGGTTTACAAGATGGGAAAATGCATTATTAAACTGTTTCTATAGGTTTTAAAAATTTTGGTTGGTCACCCCAATAGCTGTTACACTGCCAGATTTAAGTGAATCTGAGAAGTCTGTAAATGTCTATTTATGGCATGATTAGACTTGTATGATCTTAAGTTGATCAAAAGAAAAGTCATAACAAAAATTGGATTTAAGTTGAATCAAATAATATAATATGTGTAAGAGTTAAATGAATGAACCTACAGGATAATTTTAAGATGGGTGACCTAGCAGGTAGTGCATCGCTTATTGGGTTTCTTCGAGAATCCAATAGGAGGTGTCACATACATGATCTGGCACATCTCTCAATATAGCACGATGCTTCAACAAGTTAGGAAAAGAACACAAGAAATGCCTTGTAGAAAGTCCACCTTGAAATCCCAAAGGTTTAGAAGAGATCCTTTGCAATAGACCGAATGGTCGTTGAATTCGAAAAGGAATATAAAATGTAGCATGCCTTAATCCTATCAAAGGAACATAGCCCGAAAGACAAGATAGAGAAAAAGTGGTGATCTTCCACCAAGGACACCTCTATTAGATAGCAACAACTGTACTAAACCATTCAGTCCATTGATCATAAGTGCTAAATTGCTCCTCAATTTTCCTTTCACAATGGTGATTTGGAGCATACTTAATCTAAAGCTTTTCTATAGGAGTTATAAGTAGCCTTAATTTTTCCTGCAACCAAATCTAAAAAAAAAAAGAGCTGTTAGGTTGGAAAATCTATAAAGGAAAGCCTAAGGAAAAGTTAGACAAACCTATTAGTGTGAAAATCCTTATGGGCACACTAGGTAACAATTAGTGCGATGCCTCCCATTGGATTCCCGAAGAAACCCAATAAGTGGTGCACTTCCCACTAAGTCACCCATCCTAAAATTTTCTTCCTAGTCTATTCATTTAACTTTTACTAATTTCTTATTATTTAATTATGGTTAACTCCATAATTGGTTCTATCTTTTTCTTAGATCATCTTAAGGTCATGCCAACCTATTTATGCCTAAAAGTGGTCACTTATAGCTATTCAAATATTTCCTAAAATTTGGCAACATAACGACTGTCTAAGTCACTATCCAATTTCTAAAACCCATAAAAGCACTTTAATAAATTTGTATTTCATCTCTTAGACCCATCTAATCCCTCAAATAATTAACCTAGCATCATCTGTCTATCAGTACATCAACACAAGCCTTAGACCACAATCAGACAATCCAAAATATAGAGCCTTAACCTCACCTACTATAATCATCAAATAAATAAAGCCACACATTCACATAGTCTAAAAGTTTACTTATTACAAAACATAGTTTACATTATATATATGACATGACCTTTTACATGGTACCCATTTTTCCACCTAAGTACATTGAGTGCAAAACTATATACTAATCATTTAGCAACTTTGTCAAAACTATCCTTTGAACCTCGACTACATATATTACAAGATTATATATGTATTCTGATTACCTGCACACCGAAATAGGTACGCTGAGTATATAATATACTCAATTGTGAATTCAAGCTTTTAAATCATGCCACAGTTGTTATCTTGCATATACATAATAACAACATCAATTTATTCACGTTATTATGCCAATAATTAAAATGCATTTATCAAAATGACCAAAATGCCCCTAATTATATAAACAATATTCAATCATCCATATAATTTTTTAAACTACATAATTTGTTGATTTATGCCATTAATATTAATGTATCATATCAATAAATTTGTTGTAATCATTAAATTCCCAAAATCCCCTTGATTATATAAATTGATTATTGGTTTAGTTAATTAATCAAAATCTAAGTAATTTAGTAATATCTACCATTTGTGCTTATATGTTATTTATTTCATTAAATTAACAAGGGCAACTAGATAGATGATACTTTAATACATTAGACCTAGGGGGAGCTAAAATAGTGTAGTGATCCATATTCTAGACTACGACCACTGCACAATTCTAATAAAAATCATAAGGATCAGTCCATAGACCTCCCCGAATCACATATCCAAATTAATTAAACAATCTGGCCTGCCAAGTAGACTAGTGCAGTGGTCCTTTGGGACCTACGCTATTGCACCAGTATAATCTAATAAATAGCACTAAATGTGTAAGTCATAAAATGGTCTGTCCAACAAACTAGTACAATAGCCATAAAATGGACCTCAACCATTTTACCGGCTCTACCTGAAAATTAGACAGTATAGCAACTGCTAAAACCCTAAATTGACAAGTCAACCCATCTAGTAGGTGTCTAACTAATGGGCCATTAATCTAAATTTATGTTTATTCCATTATTGATTATCTTTTTATAATATTCCTAAAATAAAAATAGGCAATTATTATTTTTATGTCATAGTCAAATTTTATCCTAGTTTGGTATAGGCATAATTAGACAGTTATAGGTCATTTTCCAATATATTTTTAAGTCCTGTTATACTCAAAATTTAATTCATATAATCCTTGATTTTATCTCACATTGAATTGATATTTATTGGCCATATAATGTCCATGTTTATTTTTGGTTCAGGTAATGGTCAATTTGAGATAGTTATAAGTCAATTACATAATTTATGACAACCATTTTAAGGTATATTTTACCTCCTTTTCAATGCAATTTTAATCATTCAATTCACATTTTCCATAGGCCTAAAGTGAATACCAATTAGGCCATTTAAAAGGCCAAATAATAGGCATACATGGAAACACATAATATTATACCATAGTAGATAATTTAGGCACAAGTTGTAGGCATATTTGAAGCCATTTTACAAGTTCATTCTCTAGTTCAAGTTTAAGTCTGATTTTAGGTTACCTTTCAAACCTTTATGCTAAGCATTTGTTCATCCTTCAAAACACATTCATTTGCCCATTTTATATCATGCCAATCTCATACACTTATTCAAAACATGCGAAGTCAATTATGCCATATAAAGCCCATTTTATCATGCTTTGTTACACATAATCATAACACATATATTGCCAAAGTTTCCATTTCATTTTATTTGACTTATATCTCAAGTCATGGCTACTTAATAGCTTTAATCATACATTTTATTATTATATATTGTACATTTATGCTTTCATCCATAACATAAACACATTCATACATATACATGCATATTTTTATGCAATCTAAGATAGTTTGTACATATCATATGCCTCGGCTAAAACTTGATTCACTTGTATTCATACACTAATCAATCCTATCACATGCCACACTATTATTTCATACATTATAGGCCTAATATACATGCCATTTAAGTTTATTAACTTATATATGCTACTTGCTCATATTCCAAATCATACAACTCAAGAACACAATTATACTTTAAACCTCTCGGCCACTTATTATATTCATGCCAAACATACACTAATTAACCCATTCCCACTAATATTCATCATAACTCAATCACAAGCCATAATCATCATTCAAATGCTACCTAAAACGAACATACACACACACACACACATATATCAACCTTTAAATACCTCTCAACTACTAACAATCCAACATCATCACAAGTTCATTTCCATCAAAGCCATTTAATTTCCATTACCTTAGGCCATAAACTACAGCACTTCAATGTAGCGACCTATCTAAGCCAATTCATATACATAATCCATTCTTAAGCTAAAAAGGGAAGCTATCGAATTTAAGGGCATGAAGTGAATACTTGAATTCACTTACTATAGCTTACAAGAAAATGAAATTCCTCCACTCCAAGCCTTTAAAAACTCATAAATTTCTAACCCTCAACCACACAAAATTAGCCATAATCTTCATCCCAATGTCTACTTGAAAACACCTCAAAATTTATGCACAAAATCAAATTAAAATTCCAGCTACATAACCATCACTAGGTACCCTAAATTCCCTTAGGAAAAATCATGAAAAAGTAAGAGAACTCACCTCTTAACCTGATTTTCCTTTACTAGAATTGCCTCTAACCTTCATGCCTTTAGGGAATTTTAATTAATTCTTAAGAACTATTTTTTCATCAATAATTTCTTTACAATTACCCTAACATATGGACATGAATTTAAGTGAAAATTGCTAAATGAAAAAGCTTAAAGAAGAGGATGAAAATAGAGAGGTTTGCTAAAGATGGCATTAGTTTTTGCAAGAAAAGATAAAGAATTTTTGTTATGTTGTTATTGGGTTTTGCCATATTGCATGGGGTGTTGACATGTGTAAGGGCCCTAGGCTAGCTGGCTTAGAATGGGTGGGTCCCACAACCTCCTGAACCATCCTGAAATAGCTTAGTTTCAATTCAAACTTTGGAAAATTATTAAAAATCATGAGGACCTCAAAAAATTATACTATTTATTTTAAAATTCCTAATTTAATCCCATTTACATGCTCATAAATTTTTGCAATGAAATTCGATTAATATGATAGTTTTCAAACTGCCTTAGTTTATTTGCCAAACCTAAAAATTACGAGAATTTGCAAATAACCTTGGAATTAAAAAAAATTCTTTCACTAATGGACTCATGGTAATTTTTGTGTTTTAGGGTATGACATTTTTGGTTCAGTCTGGGTATATCACAAGTTAATCTCATCCTGACTTACTTTAACAACACAAATTAATAGTTTGCAGTGTAAAATGAATTATTGGTTTTACTAAATTCTTAAGTTTTCCTTTTTCATCAGTTTAAAAGCCCTTCAAAGTTTTATGACCAGTGCCACTACCTTGATTCTTATGCAAGTAACCCAGCACCCTAAGCATACTTCTCAGACCCATTGGCACTATTCACAAAGCCTCGATGCGTTGGCAATACAGTTAAGGTTAAAATAAAAATAAAAGTTAGAGGGAAAACTTGCAAGGGCTCTCTATGCATACTTGTAAAAAAAGTGGGCTTCTAGCTATAAAGTCAATGTCCCCTTTCTTTAAAGCATCTAATCATTGAATGGTTTGAATTAAGAATATGCCAAAAGGATTTTGATTCGAGCATATTTCAATCAGACTTTAGAGAACCTTAAATCACAATGCTCATATTTGAAGGTAACTATCAACAAATTGCCAAGGATGTATAGTAACATACATTTAGACCACTCCATTGAGTTGAGAGGAAATTTGTGAGCAAGATCTAAAATCACTTGCATAGAAATTAGGCTTATATCTCGAATCACTTTCCCAGCCATAGAAGGGGAAATGCCAAAAGTAAGGATAATATCCATAGGATAATGCTCCTCAAATAATGGAAGAGCCAGAGGATTATTTGAAGTAACTTTATAATTCAAAATAGCAGTAAATTCTTCAAC
>CANXYI011439281.1:0-16922 GCA_948208565.1 Hura crepitans | reverse complement strand
AACTCTTAATTGCAAAATTGAGTTTTTTCCTGATAAATGTATTTTTTAGGATCTTCACACCGGGAAGAAGATTGGCAGTAGTAGATTGCATGATGGCTTATACCTACTATATGGTGGTGAAAGCTCTAATCATCAAGAAGCTTTTTTTGGTCGCAATAAGGATGTTAATGATGAAATTATATAGTGGCATAAGAGACTAAGACACCTTTCATTTTTTATATTGGCAAAATTATATCTGAGCTTGTTTTGCAAAACTGATTTTAACTCTTTATTTTTTGATGCTTGCGAGTATGCAAAACATTCTCGAAACTCTTATCCTTTAAGCAATAATAGAAGTAAATTTCCGTTCATGGTCATTCGCTCTGATACCATGTAGATTTTGAGAAATACAAATTGTTATATCATTTCTATCTATTTTACAAAGATCTATGGGGTATATATATAATTCTAAAAGTTCTAAAGCAGGAAAATACAATAAACTTAATCTGACTATGATTCCTTATTGGAATCCTAATCAGAATATAATTCTAATTTACACATATCAACAATACTGTTTTGTACGATTCTTAGAGATTGTTAATTGCTCCCTTAAGTAAGCATTCATAGAATTCCTAGTCTATAGGTGATCTTCAACTGCTGCCACAGAGGAATTAGCTGGAATTAGGACATGCAATCTTGGGGAAATGTCATACACAGCCTAAAAAGGGCTCATCTTGATGGCATTGTGGTGACTGGTATTATAGTACTATTTAGCGAGTCTAAGCCACTTGGCCCATTGTTTAGGCTTATGGAAATGCATGCACCTCTGTAACGTATAAGAGGAAAAAGGGTGGAAAAGTAATTATCTAGACTAAGTAGTTATTCTAGCTGTATAGAGCTGATGAGCAGAGAACCTGAGTATGCACATGCTTCAGCTTTACCTTGTAAAAATAATCTTGCAAGATCTACTTGCCTATTAGGTTGTACTTAATAGATTTGAAAATATTTTCTACACTTGCTAACCTAAGAATCCACACCAAGACGTTAAAAATTAATCAACTCACATTTACTAGAAGTCTAGGGAAATGAGTTCTATTCTGAACTACTAAATCCCCTTCTCTATCCGTGGGAGTGGGAAGTAAACCTTTATTGGATCTAGCAATGTCGGAGGGGAAGAGTAAGTTACCTTTGCTGCTACTGGGTTGAGTATGGTGGAGATTGCTAGGTTGGGAATAGTTGAGAGGATTGGATTGAGACCTTGAATCAGTTGAGCCAAATGGGAGAAAGATATCTGGTTCTCATTTTTGAGTTCCTCATAGATGGTATAAGCTCTCTATTGTTGCAATTTCAAGTTCGATTGCTCTTACATAAGAGACTCAATTCGTTGATTATGCTCTAACTGTAACCCCTCCAATCTAGACTTTGTAGATCCAAATTTGGAATTGCTCCTCTAACTTCAAGCTGATGGTTGAGTTGTTCCTCCATATCCTCCATGGATAGAGGACATCAGAAGTGCCTCTGCCCTTTTTAGAAGCAGTGCACTAATACCAAATGTTAGGTATTAACCTAATTATAATGATTAGAATAGGAATTTTAGAAGGAGAAGAAATTATAGGACATAATAAGAGAAATTAGAGTAGAGAATCAGAGAGAAACAGAGAGAGGGGAAGAGAGAAAGAAATTATGTATTTTTCATTGATTGTGGTCCCAAACTAGGGATCGGTTACATAAAAGAAAGAGAATCTATTGAGCTGTGCAAAATGCCAAAGAAGAATGTGCATACTTAGGTTCTCTACTTAGTTTAGGTAATTACTTTTCTACCCTTTTTCCTTTTATACGTTACAACCTTAAATAAGATTCTAAGCACCTGTTGAGTCTCTCAGTTTGCCTGTTATGGATGCTGGCTGTGGCGTGGTCTTTTTATTGTTTTTCAGATAGGTTTAGGTTAATAATTGTTGATTGATTTTTATTTTGTTTCCTTCCTAGGCTTAGATCTCTAATAAATGTTGATTGATTTTATTTTATTTTGTTTCCTTCTTAGGCTTAGATTTCAAATAAATGTTGATTAATTTTATTTTATTTTATTTTGTTTCCTTCCTAGTAGATGAATCTTTCATGTTTCCTTTTATGAAACCTAAAAAATAGGTTTCCTATTTTTGTAATAACAATGTCCTATTTAAGGGACTCAATGAATAAAAGTTCGCAAGCCGTATTTTATACATAAATTAATAGAGATGTAAGAACTCTCTCCCTAACAAGTTCTAAGGTGTAATTCTCCCTTTGAAGAGTTTGAATTATTCAAAATAGGTCATCTTAAGAATCGGGATAAAGGAAAAGGGAAATTAATTGCGAGAGATTTTCCCAACCATTGTCTCGTGACTCGGTCCTGTTCAGGTATGCCTAACATTGCCCATCCATTTGTGGGTGATAAGCAGAAGAAAATTGCAATTTGGTTCCCATCAACTTCATTAGTTCTTGCAAGAACCCTCCCGTGAAAATTTTGTACTGATTGTAGTTGGCATGCCATGCAACTTGGAGATGTGATCTAAGAAAGCCTTAGCAACAGTAGCTGTAGATAATGGATGAGTAAGAGGCAAAAAATGAGCCATCTTGGAAAAACAATTGACAACAACCAAGATGATATCATATCCTTTGGACTTGGGCAGCTTCTCAATAAAGTTCATGGTCACATCCTCGCAAATTCCTGTGGGAATAGGTAAAGGTTGAAGAAGCCCTGGCTAGGATACAGATTTTTTTTTGCACCTTTGATCTACATCACACTGAGCAATCTAGTCAATAACCTGATTCTGCATATTGGGCCAGTAGAAAGACTGCTGGAGTCGAAGTAGCTCTAATGCCAGAATGCTTGCCTAAGGGAGAGTTGTGGCACAAGGAAAGTAGTTGCTGTTGTAAATTAGTTTTTGATCCTATGTACAGCCTTCCTTTCTACCGAATTAAACCCCCCCTCCCCCGAAAGGTTGTGATTAGGAAAAAAAGTAGGATTGGTAGAGAGGCCAACCAGAGTTTCTTGTGCTCTAGAATCTTGAGCATATGAATTTAGAACCTCTTGGACCCAACTAGGCTTGAAGGAAGAAATGGCTAGGGCGTGCAGTGTGGTTGTTTGCTCAAATTGCCTAGATAAGACATCTGCCACTTTGTTTTCAGACCCCCTTTTGTATTGAATTATGTAATCCAAGCCCAATAATTTGCTGGTGCCCTTCATTTGAATGTAATTATGCAACTGCTGGTCCAGTAGGTGTCATATGCTGTCATGATCTGTTTACGCCAACTTCTGTTGATTCCAGGAGCTTAGGGGTTTAGAATTATAGGAAAGGGGTTGACCATCTTGCATCAATATAGCCCCAATCCCGGTATTACTGGCATTGGACTCCAACAGAAATGTTTTACTAAAGTTGGGCAAAGCTAGAACAGGAGCCCTTGTCATCAATTCCTTCAACTGATCAAAGGAGGCTTGAGCTTTGTCATTCCAACAGAACCTATCCTTTAACAGCTCTGTGAGTGGCTTAGCTAGTACCCCAAAACCTTGAATGAACCTGCTGTAGTATCCTGTTAAGCCTAAAAAACCTCTTAGGCCTTTTAAGGAGGTTGGAATAGGCTAAGTGACCATGGCTGGATAAGTAGAGACCCTTGCTGCTGAGATAACGTGATCCAAATTAGTAATAGTTGGTTGTGCAAACTCACACTCGCTTTATTTGGCAAAGAGCTGGTGTTGTTGTAAGGTTTGCAGGACTGTTTATAAGTGTTGGACATGTTGCTCCGGTGAAGAACTGAAGACTAAAATGTCATCAAAGAAAACAAGGACAAACTTCCGCAAGTAAGGCTTAAAGATGCCATTCATCAAGGCTTGGAAGGTTGGTGGTGCATTCGTTAGCCCAAAAGGCATGACAAACTCATAGTGTCCTGAATGTGTTTGATATGCCATGTTAGAAACATCAGCTGCATGCATTCCAATACGATGATTACCTTGCCCTCATATCAATTTTAGTGAAAATTGTGGCCCCTTGTAGTTCATCTAAAGAGATCTTCTATGAGAGGAATAGGGAACTTGTCTTTTATGGTTTGCTTATTAAGTTCTCTGTAATCAATGTAGAATTGCCAGTTGCCATCCTTTTTTTTTTTTAACTAACAAAACAGGAGAAGTGTATGGACTGTGTCTTGGTTGAATTACAGAATTACTCGACATCTCTTTTATCAACTTGACAATCTCATTCTTCTGATGGTGTATCGATAAGGCAGAATATTAACTAGCTCGGAATTTGGTTTGAGAGGAATTTTTTGGTCTTGGGATCTAGCATGTGGTAGGGATTTAATACAGTAGAGTATTTGAGTAAAAGCTGTTGTATAACTTGGGGAGTTGGGGTTTTAGAATGAACAACAGTGTTTGCTGATAAGGTCATAGTGAAAAATTTTGAAGCGAAGCCTTTCCATCCATGTTCGATCACTTTATTGAGTGATTTTGCTGTCATCATCTTGAGAGAAGCCGTATGAGTCAGTCCTTGCAGCTCTAATTTCTTACCATTTTTCCGAATAGTAAGCTTATTTGTAGAGAAATCAAAGGTGATTGGTGAATGACATTTCATCCAATCCACCCCTAAGATAATATCATAGTCCCCCAAATCAAGAACTTGCATGTCACACTCGAACTTAATTCCTTGCATTGTCCATATGCATTTATTGCATTTATCCTGCACCTCAATCTTCCTTTGATCTGCTACTGTAACAGTTATAGGTGTGACCTTTGTAAGTTGAAGTTTCAGATCCTTAACCACAACAGCATCCACAAAACTGTGGGTACTATCATTGTCGATGAGAACCATAATGGCCTTTCCCCCCCATTTGACCTCTCAAATTAATGGCATTATGTTGTGGTCCCAATTTGTGGATCAGAACACCGGCGATAAATCAAACTCGTCAAAGGGAGTTTGTACCTTAGGACTCGTTAGAGAGAGAATCCGTTCTCTTAGAATTTCTATTAACTTTGTGCTTATTTTAGTTCTTAATTTTGTGCTCTTTAAATAGGGCTTACATATCACTCAAATAGGAAAACATCTTGTAGAATAGGAAAACTAAAATTTCTCTCTAAAATTAAGGACTACTACCATATCTAAAATATTTGTTGAATAAAATAAAATCTCCTAATTATGTAAAGAAAATAAAATCACCTAGTTAATGGAATCTCCTATTTAAGATTACTGCTAAAAATAAAATTGCTAATTACTTTTAGTCTTCCTTTCTATCTTTAGCACTTCTCTTAACCTGTGTTCCACACATTCCATATACTTTTTACATCTGTAACGTATTATTGCCTATGCCTCCTTCTATGGCCTGCGAGTATAGGGAAATCTGTTATAGTTCTTCTCCACTCCCAAAATCTTTAGTCTGCACTATTTCCTGCCAATCCCCTTGCTCATTTCCCTCTTCATCACAAGCTTGCATAGACATTAACTTCTTAGTTCCACACTGATGTCTAGGATAGTACCTATCCCCACATTTAAAACACTGATTGGGGTTTCTTTTGTTACTGGTAGGAGTTTGTTTGGGGTTTTGTAGAGGGATTGGTGATTGCTGAATTAATGGGTTTTATTGCTAAATGGGTTGACAAAGGAATTAGGAGTGGAAGCTCTTTATAGTTTGAGTTGGGTTAGTGATGGAAGGACTAGGGATTTCTCCTGGTTTACTGTTAGTTTTTTGTTTAATTGCTTCGAGGTGCAGCTCCTGCAGCCCAGCTTGATCTATGGCTATGTAAAGATCTTGTGGGCAAAACATTTTAACAGCATTCTTGATCTTTTCCTTAAGTCCACCCAAAAAACAAGCTACATAGTATTTTTCTGTATGCTGAGGATACTTCTTCTCCATTTTGAGCTTCAAACTCTCAAATTGATCTTGATAGGATTCTACTGTAGTGGTTTGCCTCCACTTTTGTAACTCCTCCACCACATCTTCTTCACTTACCTCTCGAAGCCTCTTACTCAAAGCATCTGAAAACTCATCCCATGTAATAGCCCCTTTCCCTTCACTCCAACTTAGAAACCAGGATTCAGCCTTCCTCTGCAAAACTAGGCTAGCTAACTCCACCTGTTTCTCAGGTAATACTTCAAAAATCTGAAAGTACTTCCTACATTTATTGATCCAGGAATGGCTATCCATTCCTTTAAAGATGGGAAACTCACATTTAGGAAGAATACTATTGAAATAAGTTCTACCTGTTCCAAACAACTCAATATTTTTGCAATCTACGGGAGTAGGCAATAATCTCCATTCATTCCTGGTGAACCCTGGATATGTAAGGGAAAAGTCTCCTTTACCTTGACTTCTAGAAGGCCCTGGACTATTCTGATTGGATGCAGCTGGCTGTTGGTTCCCCTGAATCAGTTAAGCCAAATAAGCGACAAACTTATGGTTTTATTGTTTCAGCTCCTCAAAACAAAGCTGAGTTCGCCTCTGATCAGCATGCAGTTGAGCTTGCTTCTGGAGAATAAACTCCATTCTACTATTGTGTTCCTGGTGTATGGCCCCCGTTTTAGCCTCCATCACTTCCAGGGTGTGGCGATAAGATTCACCTTGTTCTTCCAGCTTAGCATTAAGCACTTTGTGCTGTTTCTCTGTTTCATCTATGGACATAGGTAGTCAGAAGCTCCCCTGTTTTTCTTAGATGTCGTTGATTTTAGGGGTGTTCAACCGGTCGGTTAGGTCCATAACCGAACCGAAAGAACCGAAAATCGAAATTTCAAAATTTTCAGAACCGAATCGAACCGAAATTTTTATAGGGACTGAACCGAAAAAATCGATATTTGTACAGAACCGAACCGAAAAAATGAAATTTTATATATATATATATATAATCCCCAAAACGACGTCGTTTTAATGAGTTCAGTCGGTTCGGTTCTTTTAGTTTTCGCACTTCAAGAATCGAACCGAAAAAACTGAACCGAATAGATCAAATTATCAAAATTTTGGTTCGGTTTTGCATAGCCCTAGTTGATTTACTCATCAGACCCAAGTTCCGTGGAGCTCTGATACCCGATTGTTAGGAATATCTCCTAACAATTGATAGAGAGAATTTTTGAGAAAATTAGAGAAGAAAAGTTTAATGAGAGAGGAAGAATGTCAACAAATCTATTACGTTAGGGGCCCGCTGCCTGCATATTCTGTCATAATCCTTTGGACTAATATTCTTTATGGCCGCATTGGATTTTCATGCTCGATTTTGCCACCACTCACGCCCATGAATGCACACTTCACTATGTTTATGCATTATTTCCATGCTGTTGTTTTGCAGTAATTTTCTATGGATGAATGCATTTTGGGGCTCTTGAATGGAAGAGTTATTTTTAGTCAAATCAGTCTAAATATATTCTTGCCACTTATGATGGTGGTGTGAATAAATTTTTAAGCTTAAATAAAAAAATTCAAAAAGCAAAGGACATTTTAACCAAAAGAAAACATATGATATGTTGAATTAATGATATTTTAGGTTGCCTAAAAGTCCATAGAGGTCTTGCTAATTTCCTTACCTATATTCTTTCTTTTCTCCTCCCTAACAAAAGATAGAAGTCTTCAATATGTGATGGCCTATCTAAGTCTACATTTAAATCCATTCTTCTCCTCTCCGAGTCTACTTTGGTTGACATGTAATAATGCATTGCACAAACTAGCAAAATAGGGGAGATATTCTTTTTCTGTTTCAATCTTGTAGGTTTCAGTTAATTATCTAAAGTCATAAAATTGTAAATTATTTTGTAAATCTATAAATAAAAATATTGAATCAAATATGATGATAATGTTAATACTTGTAATTAGTATTATTACTAAAATAAACAATAAATATTTAACAGTTTAAATAACATAATTTAACGATAACGTATCTTATTCACTGTTCAAAGTTACATGAATATTCTAAAAATTGAATTAAAAAAAATCATAAATAGATCGACAAGTTCTCTAAGAAAAATGGTTGTCTAATAAAGAATGAGGTTGACATTGTCATAGGTAGATTAACTTTCCTAATAAAATAACAGATATTAACGGCATGATAGTTATACTAAATACTGTAGAAACAAAAATTAAATAAACAATTTTGCATACATAAATGTATATGCATGGTTGGTTGGCTTGCCTAATCGTCTTTTTTTTTTCCTTTATTGAAAGCTGAAACCAAATCGATTGTTTTGTTCAACTTTACTTTTGAGCTGATTTTTTGAATTCTCTCTCGTTGGTTCAATTTTCCCATTTTCTTTGCTGCTCAAGGTAAGGGTCATGCTATGTAATGGTGTTGAAGCAAGGGCAAAATTGGAAGTTCTGCACAACACAAGTTAGGGGCATAGTTGTCAAAATCTTGCAGTTCACGTTATGAATCTTACACTTCAATAAGATATGATAATCAAGAGAAGAATCTTCATGCAAATGCTAGGAGGTTCTAAATCTCATTCGAATCTTTGAAATCTTACGTATGTAATGATGCGATTCAACTCTTAAGATTATTTAATATATTGATATATGGGATTTTCCATTGGGGTTTGACCCCTTTTTTATACAACCTGGTAGAGATTTTTTACCTATTTAAAGCATTTTTTAAGAAGCGTCATTCATGAGATTAAAAGATGTCTTAGTTTCCAACTCTCTAATAGCTCTTCTCTGAACGACAAGATGAAGATTTCAGAGCATCTGGTAATTCTGTGATGCTGTGTTACAGCTGGTGACAAAAATAATTTGATTTGTTTTCTTTTATTAAGTGCCCTAAATTAGCTAGCTGATTACAAATTGAATTAATGTGATTTCTTTCATTTTTATTTTTGTATCCTAGACTAGAAGAGTTATATTTAAGTATGTCTATATTTTATCCTTAATTACGGTACTTTCTTTATTCTTGTAATAATAATCTCTATTTAAAGAGAGAAAAGAAATAAAAACGGCAGAAAGTTAAACGGAAATTTTAAGAGATTGGGATCTCTCTCTAACGAGTCTTAAGGTTCTTGCTCCCTTTAACAAGCTTGAAGGTACAAGCTCCCTTTGATAAACTTGAGTTATAGCTTGATCCTCTGATCTGTAATATTGGACCACAACAATCGGTATCACAGTCTAACACTATGGGCAATAACAACATCAAGGTGGAATTAGGGGCTCTTTTACAAGAATTTTATGTCAAAACAACATCAAGATTGGTTGCACAAGTTGAAGAAATGGAATCCAACTTGGAGGCTCAACAACAACAAATATCATGACCAATGAGAGAGCTCCTTAATGGAATTAATAGAAGTTGTAATAAGGAAATTGATGGTGGCTCAATTTGCATCAACGCTTATGACAACTAAAGAAATAAAATTGAGGAACAGCCAGAGCTGCAGCTGGAAAATGAAGTGCTGCCCAGCAATAGAAACAATGATGGAGAACCAGAAAGAGGTATGGATGGCCCTAGCAATGATGAATTTTGCAACCAAAAGATTGGTAATGGATTGGAGAACTAGATAGAGAACCAGATAGAGAATGAGATAGTGCCACATTACACAATGCTTGAGTTCCCAACCTCTAATCAGTGTGGATTTAGGTAGCACATATAGTTTCATTATTCCTACAATAGTCCAAGGTTTTGAATGGGGAGTCGGACTTCAATCTAGCTTGGGTGTTTTTATTGCAAAGAGAGGAAATAGCAAAGGAACTTTTCAAGTGACGTCAACTAAACCACACACAGCAAATAATTATTGGACATATTTCGAGTCTTTTTCCAAGCCACAATATGGTTGCCAACTATTAGACATTGCAACCATTGCTTGAAGGAGCAATATGATAAGGGCCTTAGAGCTGTTTTGAGCTTGAAGACAAGCTCATTTTCCCGGAGGGGAGTAATGTTACAGCTGGTGACAAAAATTATTTGATTTGTTTTCCATTTATTTAGTTCCCTGAATTAGCCAGCTAATTGCAAATTGAACTAATGTATTCCTTTCCTTTTTATTTTAGTTTCCTAGACTAGAGGTTTATTTTATTATTTCTATATTTTATCCTTAATTAGGGACTTTCCTTATTCTTGTAATAGTAATCTCTATTTAAAGAGACAAAGGAAATAAAAATAAACAAGCAGAAAGTTGAAAATAGAAATTCTAGGAGATTGGGGTTTCTTTCTAATGAGTCTTGAGGTTCTTGCTTCCTTTAATGAGCTCGAAGGTACAAGGTTCTTTTAATGAGCTTGATTATTATGAGACTGGACCACATTGTGATTCTTTTCTCCTCTATTAGTTCTTCTAACTAATGTTTATTGGAGATGAAAGTGGTGATAAAAATGAAGAAGGGTTTACTCATGTTAGATGATGATAGTATTAGTATCCCTAGTGGTGATGATGACATTAATTTTGATTTGGAGGAGTAGGAAATTAGGAACTGGATAAATAATTTATAAACAATGATGATATTGATCTTGATGGTTATCTAGTGTTTTTAATTTATCATTTTATTATTAATGTGAGTCTGTAACTTAATTATATTTTATACTATTATATATGTGATTTTGTTATTTAATTGAGTATTTTGTTCATATTATAAGTATACATGTTTTATAAATTATTTTTTGAACTTCTTAATGATTCTCAAATTGAGAAAATGATTTGCAATATGTATCTCGATTTGACAACTATGGTTAAGGGTGCTCCAAACAAAGAAACTAAGAACTCAGAAATCTTGATCTTAGCGAATGTTCAAGATATGATAGTAAAGCAGTGCAGAAAGAAAAAGGTTCCTACAATTGTTTTGAGCTAGAAATGCATGACAGCGTTGTAAACTTTGACCTTTTGCTCTTTCTAGTTAACTAAACTTATTCAAACACTTATTTCTTTTGTTTTTGTAAAATTGTTTATACTCTTTAGTTTATAATTAAGTATTTCACTGAAGTAATGGTCAAAATTCTTTTCCTCTTTAGTTTATAATTAAGTATTACACTGACATGGGCTACATTATGTGTTCGTAAATAATAACTGACCAAGTTAATTTAAGATATGGGTGAGAGGAGAAAAAAAGAAAATCTTTTGTGATTGACTGAACAAATGAAGAAATGAAGGGGCAAATTAAAATGTCCTGTAGTTGCATTCTTGCCATTTCTTTATGAGGGATTTGGTATATTGTGAATGATGGTTCATAGAATATCTAGAAATGTATGTTTTTAGTGTTCCTACACGCCTTTGACAAATGGTTCAAATTGCAGCCACTGGAGTTCGATCTAAGGACATAAGAATGGGCATAACCTTATCTTGGGTATCCTTTCTACAGGTAATTTCTGATAACCCTTGCATCTCTCCTCCTTTCCCCTCTGTCTTCTCTTTCCTTTGTCTTCCCCCCTCTCTTTTCTTTTTGGTGCTTCTTATGTTTGTTGTCCACTTGTAATGCTTTTCTAAGTGGTGCAATCAAAAGAAAGTGATTGTTAAAAACATTCTTACCTTGAACTTTTTGTTAAATTTGATGACATTGGGTCAATTATTTAATTGTGTCGAACTGTTAAGAGTGGTCATTGTCATTGTTTCTTTCATCATTGCAGTTGTTGGTAATCATCACTGTTGCACAATTGACTTTGCCAAATTATCTATTTCCAATTTATTCCTTTAGCTTTCAATTGGGTTTGAAGTGTGTTTAATAAGTAACTCGAATATTATTTTTGAGGACTTATTTTGTTTCCACCCTTTCTCTGTGAATAATCCTTTCAGGCAATTCGTTTGAAGTATCTACGTCTGGATAGTGAGCTTCAAGACTATGCTTTGCAGGTTATGGAAATGCTTTGTCTAGACACTGTTGTTGATGCCCATGCACTGGTATGTTATTGATGATTTTTTTTTTCTCTCTGTTTCTTATTATTAGTGAATGAGGACACAAAAATAATTCTTTTTTATGTTGAAAATTAGACATTTTTGAAATTTCTTGCATGTGCATTTTGAGCAAAAGAGTTCTAAAAGTTGCATTAACTATAATTGACAAAGTACCTATGGATATAAGTGTAAATTAAGAATATCTCCTAAAGAATAGGATAAAATGTCTAAAATAATAGAGAAATAATCCTTAGAAAGAAAAATTTATCTAGAATTGCAGCAGAAGAAACTGCCCTACAGCTCCGTTACCATGACCAATGAATTCTGAAAGTTGCATTAATTTAATAGTTTAAAGCTCTGTATATTCAAGTGCAACTCTGTACAAGAAGAGGATCTCATACAGAGTAGGAGAAAAGTATCTGCATACAGAGTAGGAGAAAATATCTTCTCAAAAATAGGAATAATAAAATGGAAAAGGAATCAAAACTGAAACTGTCAAAACGAGGACAAGTATAAAGTAGAAAAAAATACAATCAATATAATTAAAATCCTGAGAATATCTGACATATCTTGTTGCTATCCATGTGTCATTATTTGCCATATTAAAGCATATTGACTAGCATGCTGTGAGATATGTATTGAAATTTATGCCTTATTATATATTTCCTAAATTATTATGTAAGAAAAAAGAAAATCAAGACTAGAATGCTAAAATTTATCACTGATCTTGTTAGTAGAGAATTATGGTGAACAAGGAACCTGCTAATCTGAAAAACACAAGATAAACGAGTGATGCCAGAAGCCAATTTCAAAAAATGGGACTTCTTTAAACATGCTGAGCAACGCAATAGCCACTTCTATGAAAAGCCCATGCAGCACAAGCCTGCAGAGAACTACTGAAAGGCACTTTGTCTAGCAGTTGATTAGAACAAATGTAGTTTTGACAGTGGGGGCATTGCTGTTGTTACGGGTGCTAGTTCAATAGCTATTGTCTATTTACTGTAAAATCAAGGCTAGAATTAGAAGAAACTTGAATATTTCAGGGCTTGTTTCCTATCAATTCTGTTTCTGGTTTAGATTTTGAGAAATTAAATTGGAGAGTTTAGTTGAAGGAGCAGGAGAAGCCACTTTTGTTTATTGCTTTTGGTTTTTATGCCATTTTTCTACCTGTTGTTTTGCCTCCAAGTGATTGCATAACATAACTTTAACATGATAGAATACAAATTCAAGAAAATGAAGAATCCTAATTTAGATATTGGATTCATGTGACCGTTGGTGTATTGTGTTGTTGCCATTGGTCCTCAGCTTGTTTCTGCGGCTGTTCCTTTACACCCTTTCATCCAATAAAACTGCAAAAATCAATATTTGAGAATTTTAGCATCATTTTCTGCTAACAGACTTGCTTTTCTATAATGCCCACAGACATCCTTAAAATATAGTCCATTGGAACCACTCACCTCAAAGAGGCCAAAACAACCCAAATTTAATTATATGAAATGTTTAAAATTTGAAATCAATTGCTGTATGTCAAAAGCATTCATTGCAAGTGAAGTAACTGAGCATTTATTCTGTTGGTGTTTTGAAGGCATGCATTCTTTATATTTTACGAGTTGGTGTAACTGATCAGATGACTGAACCTACCCAAAGGAGCTTTTTGGTTTTCCTTGGAAAACAGGTGTGTTAATATAATTTGGAGAGATCAGCCATCAAAATTTGGTTTTTGTCTTGATGTTATTCATATGGAAATTGCAGCTCGAGTCTGCTGATGCCAGTCCTTCAATGAAAATCGCTGCTTTACGTACTCTGTCATACACCCTGAAAACTTTGGGAGAGGTGAGTCATAATGATCCATGTCCTGTTCTTTTGTACTCAGAAATGTCTATTTTTATGTGAGATGACACTAAGTTAAGCATTGTGATGAACGTATTTAGAGCAGGAAAACCTTTTTCTTCAATAAGATTTAGGTTGTGTAATCAGTGTCTGTAGATTTGTTCCTTGTTATTCTAGTTTTTAATCTTCATCTTATTTGCTGAGAATTCATTGTTAAAAGATGATATAATTCTTGGAAATATATGCAAAATTGGGAAATATGATATATGTGAATATTAGCATGGCCTGTTAGGAGATCTGTTAATGTTGTTGGGCCCTTGTAACCCTGGTCTATATTATTTTATGGAACATCACTGCATAGATTTACTTAATGTGTAATGTTGTTAGTTTTTGTTGTTAATGATCCCTATGTCAATTATCTGTGAAAGTGAGGTATTACTTAAGCTTAGCCTTTTTATGACAAATAACATGATGCTACTGCTTACTTGCGTGAGGTTTTTCTTTATTTTTTTATTGTTTATTAAGCTACTAAATTTGTATTCATTCTCCTTAAGCATGTCATGAAATTGGTATAAATACTGGGTATGAAGTTGTTGATTTCTTGATGATGTTTTAACTTCTAAGTTTGTGATAAGTGTTGAAACTGACATGCAATTGAAGGGAATATGACATGAAGTTTTTGTTGGCTTCAAAAGGATGAAATGCCTTGATTATCATTTGAGTGTATTTATGATTTCTGTTTGGAGAAACACTGGGATTTAGAGGAGGTCGAAGAAGCTGCTTACCTTTTTTTTTCTTTTATTTAATGTTCTATTATTCTTGAAGCTTTTAGCTGATAAGTTATGAATGGACAAGAATTGTTAATTTTGTTCTCAGTCGTCTCACTTTGGAGGAATTATGATGTGACATTTTTTTAGGACAAAAAAAGAGTAGATCTTAGTGTTACCCTGTAATTTTCTTAGTTTGAGTTATGAAATACTCTATATCCTTTGACATGTTGGCTTGATCTTCCTTTATATTTGTAATAAGTGTGTTCTCTCTTAATGCTTGTGGAACTTTGTTTCAGTTAACTAATGGTTCAAATTTATTCAGGAGTAAAATTTATGTTATTAGAACAACTTGCTGAAAATCAATGGTTTAATATTCTGAGAAGAATAGTATATGCAGTTAATTATTGGGGGTTCATTGAGTTGAGTCTGAACATGCGAACTTGTTAGGATTAGATGCCAAATTAGATGAACTTAAAAGGTTTTCTGGTTAAATCCAGAATAAAACAAGAAGATTTTAGAGATAATGATAATTGAAGAAGAAGACAGATTAAGAGTTTTGAGAGAGAGAGAGAGAGAGAGAGAGGAGTGAAATTCTCTATTGATGATAATTGGTCCCCACACAGGAGGAATTTACATAATAAGGAAAGTAATACATTGACGATACTAACATACAGGATAGCATGCAATCTATCTGATCATTCTTTTCCTGCCACAGCCAGCTGTACTTGTCCTCTAGCTAGAATAACAAAAAACTAACTTTTACCCCTATTCAATGTTAGGATTGTGTGATTATGATCGTGTCATAGGACAATGATCAGGAAAGTCTCTTTCGATTAATTTCCCTTTCCCTTTATCCCGAAACTTAGGGCGACCTATTTTGAATAATTCAAACTCGTCAAAGGGAGAATGACACTTTAGAACTTGTTAGGAAGATAGAGTTCCTTATCTCTGCTAATTTCTGTAGAAAATACTGCTTAGGGTTTTATTTTGTCCTTTAAATAGGACTAGTCTTATTACAAAAATAGGAAAGCTATATTTTAGGCTTTCTCATAATGAGAGAATAATACAAATAACCTATTCTAAGGAACTTATAGCAAAGAAAATAATGAATCCCTGTATTATTGCAACTAATTAATATAGGAAAATAGGCCTAAAAATACTATTACTGGGCCAGCATCCATAGCATACAACTTTACCCTTACATTTACATGTAGGAATAACCACACCCCCACACCCACACCCACACCCACACCCACACCCACCCCACCTTATGAGAACATTCTTGTCCCCCCAAGAATGATAGAAGTTAGGAAATTGATTCCCGGGTGGTGTCAATGGATGGTGTACCTGTCCATTTGATAAAGAGTTGTTGGATGTGAGTATCCCCAATGAGGACAGTGCGATTGTTGAGCACTTTCTTTTGTTGAAGTTGAAACTCTTCAGAGGGAGGGTAGGGGACAAAGCGGTGGCATCACATATATCCTTACGTTTATATGTAACAATAACCACCCCCTCTCTCTCCTTTGCTCCTCTTGCCTATGAGAACATTCTTGTCCCCAAGAATGATGAAAGTTAGGATATTAATTCCTAGGCGGTGTCAATGGATGGTAAACCTATCCATTTGATGAAGGGTTGTTGGATGTGAGTATCCCCAATAAGGATAGTGCGATTGTTGAGCACTTTCTTTGGTTGTTGTTGAAACTCTTCAGAGGGAGGGTAGGGGACAGCGGTGGCATCACCTATTTTCTTCTTATGGAGGGACGTGTGGAAGATTGGGTGAATCTTGCATGTATGAGGAAGTTCTAATTTGTAAGCAACTCAACCAATCGTCCCTAGGATTTTGAAAGGCCCATAGAACCTAGCAGGAAGCTTGATGGACTTTCTTATTGCTAAGGTAGTTTGTCTATATGGTCGAATCTTCAAATAGACCTGAAACCCCACAGAGAACCTTATCAGTTCTCTTTTTGTCAGCGTATTGCTTCATCTTGTTCTTTGAAGCAGCCACTTGCTCTCAGAGATAAGAATTCAATGAGTCCCTAAAACGTAAGAAGTCTTCCACTGAAGTAGAAATGGTAGGAAGGGTAGGTAAAGGGGCGGGGGGGCATAAAGAGCCTGGAAAGGACTTATTTTAATTGCATTGTGATAGGATTTATAGTACCAATACTCTGCCAACCCAAGCCACTTTGCCATTTCATAGGATCCTGGAGACACATACATCTGAGGTAACTTTCTATGTGTCTGTTAAGTCTTTTAGTCTGCCCATCTGACTGAGGATGGTAAGCAGAAACTGAAATGGAGCTTAATCCCCAAGAGCTTCATCAATTCTTGCTAAAAATCTCTGGTAAATATTTTGTTCCTATCAGTAAATGGATGAGTTAGAGGAAGGAAATGTTCTACCTTAGAAAATCTATCCACTATCACTAGGATTGTATCAAATCTGCCTTGGGAAACTTCTCTATAAAATCCATGGCAATATCCCGCCTGGCATGACTAGGAACAACCGAAGGTCATAGCAATCTAGGATAGACCTCTGATTTCG
>CANXYI011439099.1:0-12393 GCA_948208565.1 Hura crepitans | reverse complement strand
TTGTATACATATGATCTGTGTTAATGTTTGTGATCTTGAGGCTCTAAGTGTTTCTTAATTGTGGCTTGAGGCCTATGGTTGCTATTTGTTAGATGATGATTATAGGAAGGTATCTAAGGGACCAGAAAGGTAGAGTAAATGTAATTATATATTATTAAAGTGCTTTATTGGTTGAAGGAAATTTTGGGATAGTGAAACGAATAGGCGTTATGCTACTAAATTTTTAAGAAATACTTAAATGTGTTAAAAACCTTATGTAATTGAATAAACATAATAATATGGACTTAAATGGGTTATAGGAATAGTGATGGTTGAATTGGGAGATAGACAGAGAGGATTAGTACAGTATAAATAAAAGTTAAATGAATGACAGTGAGAGAAGCTGGATGGGTGACCTGGCGGAAAGTGCACCACTTATTGGGTTTCTACGGGAATCTTGTAGGAGGTGTCACAACATATTTTAGTCTAGATCCCTTACTACATTCATATGAATTCCTTAATCATGCTACATCACATAATAAATACATAATAATACTAAAAGAAAGCTTCTCTTAATTTGCACCGTTGAGATGAAGTTTTATCTTCAATTTGCTCTCTAACCTATGCATCATAAAAACAAATGGACCACTAAGCTTTAGAGCTTAATGCTGCATCCAATATTATATGCCAAATACTTACTCATAAAGTTCACAAAAATAATATAATTCTAACCTATTAAAGTAATTCTAACATAATAGATTTAACACATAATTAATTAACATCACACATGACAAGTCAAGCCATATCATTACACATATAAAGAAAAACATATTTTTATAGTTAATATCAAGCTCTTAGCCATTATTTATAAATTTAATCCATCAACTTTGCCTATAATCAATACACAAGATCCTAAAATTGGATAATGGGATATCAAGCCATAGAGGCCACACCAAATGTGCAATGGTCCCATTGGATCTCCTAGCAACTACATATACATAAAATATGTGCAATAGTCCTAATAGACCTAACGATAATAGCAACCACATAATATATGTGTAGTGTCCCTTATAGACCTCAAAGTTACTACAATCACATAATATGTGTGTAGTGGTCATCATGAACCTCTTAATAGTTTCACCTGTATAATATATGTTTATTAGCTCTAAAAGACATCATAGCAACTGCACCCACATAATATCTAAGCCTAAATGCCATAGAGAGGCACTAAAGTCCCCTAGTAGCTGTTAAAACCAGAATTGATTGCTAACTTATCCAAACTAGGTTGTCTACATCTTATGTGTTCATGGTCCCTAATTACATGTCACATTATTACATACACTTTACATTTATCATTTTTAAAATCATTTTTAAGTCATATATGACTTTAATATTAGATCCTACTACATTCTCATAAAGACACACTTAGCATCATCAAGTAAAAGTTTTGAGCCAATAAACCATGCAATATAAAGAGTTAAAAGATCACATTTGTAATAGGCTATTTGGTCATAACATATACTTGACATGCATCTTAGTTTACACATCTATAATAGGCAATTCCTATTATCACGTGCATACTTTTTACTAATATTTATTCCATAAAAAGCATACTTTTCATTTCTATTACTTATACACCTTTACCTCAAGTTAATTACACAACTGCCATAAGTAATCATTTATTGACATGATTGATTAGACATATGTTGATCACATATGAATAACAAGGTTACTATACACAATCACCTTCATGAAATCATGCTAAAGTGTTTTGGCCAAATGACACATAGCTCCCAACATTATCTCTTCATGCTTTATAAGTTACTAACATAGTTAATTCATACTCTTCCATCACTTTACAACCTAATACCAAGCTTATCCACATATACCTCATTTATACCATGCCATACCTTATGATTGAAACTAATATACTTATTTTTCAGCCAACACTTTGAACACTTAAATTATAGTTTAAATAATTAGTTAATACCTTTATCACATGCAATTAACTACAAACAACTATAATTACAATTACACATTTCTCTTCATATTACTACACACTTATATATAATAAATTCATGACAAAAATACACTATAATTTCACAAGCACATACTCATTGCATAAAAAGTATTGGATACATAAACCAAGGTTGTTAAAAACATGAAATAAGCCTCTTTAAATCTTCTATTTATATTTTATCTTATTTCCTTCACTTCTTTCTATAAGCATAATAAGATGTATATATCAAAAATCCATTGAAAATATAATACCCTTCTAATCATTAAATAAATTTAATAGAACTTTTATTCTGACCCCATATGTCTTATAAAAATATGAAAAATAAAACAAAAACTCTCACCCTTTAAGTGGTTACTATTCACCATAACACAATTCTTTCATTCTACACCTTCTATCTTACTTCAATCACCACAAAATGCTTAAGGACCATCAATTTAAGGCTTAGATGTTGAATTGCAGAGTTAAATGTAGGATTGAAAGAATAAAAATGGTGAAAGAGGGACCATGGAGCTATCAGATTTGATGAAGGGAAATACAGAGGAAGATTTTTAACATTAGCTAAAATTAGCCCATTTTGACACATTTATACTCTGCTACATCCACTAGCCATGATTTAATCAATTAAGGATCCAATAGCTCCTAAAATCCCATAGAATTTTCCTTTCTTTAAAAAAAATATTCCTTCCACTTTAAATATGAATTGACATTTTTTAAGGTTCGACAAAATCTCTTCAAATAATTTCTAAAAGGCAATAACAAACCATGCTTGAAAATAGAGAAAAATCGAATTCATTTGATACTTTTTTCTTTGCTTGATTTTTAGAATACACTTATTGATATAAAAAAATTTCCAATTCCAATACCAATGGACAATTTGGAATATTTGTATACTAAGATATGTCATTCATAGGTCAATCTAAGCAAAAACGTAATATTTTATTGTTCAACTTTAATAGGGTTATTATTTACAAAACACTGTCGTGAAAACTTTACTCTAATTTCAACCATCTTAACGTTTTCGATTTCAATTCAATTTTTTTGCAAAATCATTTTGCAATAATGCTTCCATCTTATCATATTATTGTAACTTATGTCTTAAGAAATACTATCCATATCTCGAGAAGTGCTATTCATAAACTTGAGATTCTCAAGTGTTACATTTCTTCCCTAATTAAAAGAATTTTCATCCTCAAAATTACTTGGTTTGAATAACTATAGATATTGCTCTTATATTTGAACTTTACACTCTTATATTTGAACCTTACTTTCCCTTGTTGATTTTTTTGATTTTGTGATGCCTCCATAACACCTTTACTATAGGCAATGTCATTTTCCACAACTCTTTTACTTGATGTGCTAAAATCTTCATTCTAAAATCTTCATTAGTTCTTCCTCATTTGACAAATCTAGTTGTATATCAACTTCTTTAGTTGATAGCATATGTGTAAAGTTTGAAATAAACCTTCTTAACATTAACATAAGCAAGAAATCATAAATCTACTATAGTTTTTGAGTCAAATCTAATCTATAGGCTACTAGTCCTATATGCTCTATTATCTCATATGGGTCGATAAACCTCAAACTTAACTTTACGTTCTTGCCAAATCGAAGGACTTTTTTTCCATAGTTGTACTTTGAGAATAACCTTATCAATAACTTCATAATCTATGTCCTTCCACTTCAAATCCATAGTGGACTTTTGTCTACCACATGAAGCCTTTAATCTATATCAAATGATCTTGACTTTCTCTTTGGAGTCGTTAATCAAATCTAGTCCTATAAGCTTTTTCTTGCTCAACTTGATGCAATAAAGAAGTGTTATGCACTTTATCTCATAAAAAGCCTAATAAAGTGTGATGCCTAAGCTTAATTGATGATTATTTTTATATGCAAACTCTAATAAATAAAGGTAGTGATCTTAACTACCCTTGAACTCTATAGCATAGCATGTTAGCTTATCTTTTAGCACTTGAATGAGTCACTTGAATTAACATTCCATTTATGGATTAAATGCCATCATAAAATTGAGTCGAGTACCTAAGGTATTATGTAGCTTTTTCACAACCTCGATGCAAACTTCGAGCCTTAATCAGATATGATAGAACACGGTTATTTGTGTAACCTTACTATCTCATTTATGTATAACTCATGTAGCTTCTCTAGTGAATAGTTCATCTGCAGTGATATGAAATGCGTAGTCTTTTTCAATCTACTAATAACAGCCAATAGTAAATCAAATTTGCTTCTTATCATAGGTAGCCCATCAACAAATTCCATAATAACTCTTTCCTATTTCCATTCTTGTATTGGAATAAGATAAAGTAATCTAAAATAAACTTATTGGTCAAAATTAACTTACTGATAAGTAAGATATCTATTCTCAATCTCTACCACATCTCTCTTCAAACGGAGCCACCAATAATATGGTTTCATATCTTGATACTTCTAAGTGCTACCAGGATGCATAACATAAGGTGAATTATAAGCCTTTTGAAAAATTTACATCTTTACTTCTTAAATATCTAGTAAACATAGATGATCTTGATAATATAGGAATTCTTTATCATCAATCTCATATTCTATAGAATTCCCCTCTTGTATTAAACTAAAGATACCCATCAGCTTGGTTTCATCCTTTCTTCATCTTTAACTTGGTAAATAAGACTTGGCTTAACATGAAATTCAACTAAAAGAGCTTAATCATCTATGATCTTCAATCTAATATTCATTGCTCTCATAGATCCCATGAACTTCCTGCTCAAAGTATATATCAAGGCTTTGACCTAGATTGGATGGTAGTTAATAAAGCATTCATATTCTTTAATCAACTCTACCTATCTATGTTGTCTTAGATTCAACTCTTTCTAAGAATGAAGGTATTTCAAACTCTTATGATCAGTATACACACAACACTTCTTTTTATACTGATAATGTCTTTAAATCTTCAATGCAAAAACAATAGTTTCAAGCTGAAAATCGTGTTTTAGCTAGTTTTTTTCAAGTAGCTTCAATTGTTCAGAGGTATAGGCAATGAGCTTTGCTTTTGACATTAACACTCATTCTAAGCCATTCAAGGATGCATCACATTAGATAATTAAGTCCTTCCCAAATACTAGCTATGTAAGAATTGTAGCATTTATCAACATAGCCTTTAGCATGTCAAAGCTTTCTTAGTGTTTTTCATTTAACATGAACTTGGCATTCTTAGAGAATAAGCAAGTCATAGGTGTTGCAATCAAAGAAAAACACTTGACAAAATGCCTATAAGAGCCTGCCAAACCTAAAAAACTTTTAATCTATGTCAAATTCCTCTGTGGCTTCTATTCCATGCTTGCTTCTATCTTCTTTAGGTCAACCCTGATCTATCTATAAAGGTTATGTTACATAAGAAAGACACTTCATCAACCTAGATTTTGCATTAATTAGCTTAGCATAAAAGTTTCTCATCTTTCAATATCCATAAAATAATCCCGAGTTAATATTCATTAACCTCTCTATTCTTTCAATAAATAAGAATAACATTAATGAAAACAATTACAAATCAATATAGATAAGGTTTAAAAACATTGTTCATCATGTCTATGAAGGCTATTAGAGCATTTGTAAGCCCAAATGGCAATACCAAAAACTCATAATGCCTATTTCTAATTTAGAAAGCTCTCTTAGCCACATCTACTTCCTTAACTCTTAGTTGATAATACCTTAATCTTAAGTTAATCTTTAAGAAGACACTTTCTTCTCTAAGTTGAACAAACAAGTCATCAATGCAGAGCAACTAATACTTGTTGTTAATTGATACCTTGTTTTACTACTTATAATCCACACACAATCTCAAATAAACATTTTTCTTCTTAATGAATAAAATTAGGCACCACAAAGTGATACAATTAGTTTAATGAACACTTTATCCAGCAACTCTTATAACTTTATCTTTAATTCTTTCAACTCCATAAGAGCCATAATATATGGAGCTATAGATACTAGAGCTATAATAGGTAAAATCTCAAATCCAAACACAAGTTCCCTTACTAGTGGCAAACTAGGTACTCCTCTGGGACTACATCTATAAACTCTGACACAACTGGAATCTAAAATTTATTAAGTTCCTCTTTCTTTATGCTAAATACATTTGCCAAACAGGCTTGATACCTCTTTCTTATAATCCTTTTAGTAGTAATAGTTGAGATAATATTAGACAAGAAGTTCATTCTTGAAACGTCTATACATCAAGGCTCTGTACATAGTGCCACTAGGTCCAGGAAGTGTGCATAAGAATCGAGGTGACAATACTGGTCATGAAACTTTGAGGGGCTTTAAACTAATGAAAAAGGAAAATTTTTAAAATTTAGCAAAACCAATAATTCATTTCGAGCTGTAAATAAGTGATTTATGGGGTAAAGTTGAGTAGGGCTAGGAATGACCCACAATTTGCCCAGATAGACTGAAAAATATCATAGTGTAAAGCTAAAAAAATTCCATTGAGTCCATTGGTGAAAGTGTTTTTGAATTCTAAGGTTATTTGCAAATTCTCACAATTTTAGGGGTTGGCATATAAATCAAGGTAGTTTGTAAATAGCCCTATTAATAGAATTTAGCTGTGAAAATTTTCAAGCATGTAAAGGGAATTAAATGAGGAATTTTAAAATAAACAACATGATTTTTTGCGATCCCTCTAATTTTTAAAAACTTCCCAAAATTTTTGCCAAAATTGAGACATTTTGGGATGGTTAAAGAGGTCATGGGAGCCACTCATGCGAAGTAAGTTGGCCTAAGGGCCATTACACATGTCAACACCTAGGCCAAGTGGTAAAATCCACTCACGTAAGAAGAAAATTTTCTATTCTCCTTGCTATTGGAACTAATGCCACATAGGGAAAGAAATACCATTATTATCCTCTCCTCTATGCTTTTCTAGAAAACTCTTTTCACCTAAATTGATCCTTATGTGTTCGAGTAATTCTCAAAAAATAATCACTAGAAAAGAAGAGCTCTCAATAATTAATTAAAAATCATCAAAGGGAGCAAGGTCAGGAAGTATTCTTGCAAAGGCAACAAAGCTGTAAGGTGAGCTTTCTTAGGTTTTATTGATTTTTCTTGAGGCATTTTGAATGCAAATGGTTACCTATGACTACTTAGGACATAATGGAATGTGTTTGTATGGTTTTTAATGAAATTAGAGAGCAATTTGGCTTGAGAAGTAGACTAATTTTGATATAGATAAGGGCTAGAATTCTTGGCTTGTGAAAGCTTTAATTGGTTTGGGAAATCCTTCTTTTTTGATTGAGGTAAGTGAATTCATGAATTGACTTCATGCCACCCTAATTTCATGACTGAAATGGAGTTGTAAGTGAGGTATATTGGGATTGAATTTATTACAATATAGGGCTTATATGAGTTCTTAGAGAATTTAGGTAAGTGAATATTACATGAGTGATTGTTGGGAAAATTTTTTATCATAAGGGTGCTAAAATTCTACTTAGCCGAGAGGATTAGAGAGGATAGGTTTGGGTGTAGGTGTTAGTTTAAAGTGGTTTGAATCATAAGTATGGCTTTTGTAATTGAATTATGATGAATGAAATTGTGAATGGGTTGATTTTTGTATGATTAGCATGAGTATTATGATAGGCCAAGAGGTTATGATGGCTTGTGTGTGTTTATATGACTTGGCATAAGGTTTAGTGGCATGTAAAAATAAGCAAATAGAAAGGGCATGTATGATAGGCTTAAAATGGAGGAAAATGCTTGATTAAGGTCAATATAAAGTTGTATCCGAGAGCAATAGCAATGAAAAAGTTATGTAAACTATGGTAACTTGCTTGAAATGAATAAGAGTCCTAAAATTTGATGTATTGGACAAGAAATGGCTTAATTTACTTGATGCATAGAATTGGTATGGTGTAAATGGATGTAAAGAATGGATCATGATGACTATAGAAATGCTTGAAACATAGACTTGTAAAAAATGACTAAATTCTGACTTAAGTTTGAACATGAAATGTGTTATTGAAATATACTTAAATTGTGCCTAAAATGGCTATGACATTGTGACTACTTAACATGACATAAAAGCCTATGATCTAGCCTATAGAATGAGTGGCTTTAGGCCTATGGAAAGTATGAATTTTTGGGTGAAAAATGCACTAAAAAATACTAAGAAATAAACCTAGAAATTACTATAGCAAAATGAAGATATGACCTATAATTGTTAAAAATTGACCATTACTTAAACTAAAAATATAACAGTATAGTAAATGGAAATTAAATATGGAATAAAATCAAAGGTAATATGGCTTAAACATTGATAAATATAGAATCTAAAAATATAAATGTTAATTAACTCAATACTGTCTAATTATAGCTATATCAAATCGAGCTAAAATTGATATCTTTCTATTATTCATTCAATAATATTATAAAAAGTTAATTAGTAAAAAAATGAACATAAATTGAGGTTAATGGCCCATTAATTAGACATCCACTAGATGGGTTGATCGATTAAATTAGGGATTTAGCAGTTGCTACACTATCTGATTTCCAAGTAGGGTTGGTACAATAGTTTAGAACCATTTTGGGGCCACTGTACTAGTTTGTTAGATAGACAATTATGTGCTTTTACACACTTGATGCCATTTACTTGATTATGTCAATGCAGCAACATATTTCCCAAATATAAACCAGTCCACTAGGTATACCAGCTTGTGACATCCTTAGTTTTTAAATACGGTTGGTATAGTGGCCAAGGTCCATTATGGGGCCAGTATACTACTCTATTAGATAGACTATATCATGTTATTTGCACCATCGATGCTATGACTCGATCCGACTAATGCAGCGATCGGGGTCCAGAATGTGGATCACTACACAGTATTTTTAGTTCCCTCTAAGTCCATTATATTGAAGTATCATCTATCTAGTCGGGCCTATTAATTTAATGTAATAAACAACATATGCATAAATGGTGATGTTATAAAACAATAAAATGCATAATTTGAAATAATTACCTAAATGGTTAATTGGTATACATGATCGAGGGCATTTTGGTAATATTGACATGTATGGCATTTATTAACCTGATTACCTGATTTTATGAATATTATTCCTGATAAGAGCAAATATTAATAAGATATGAAGTTTTAAGCCATTACCTGAATGAATAATCAATAATTGTACACAGGGGCATTTTATTCATTTCGACAAAGGTATTTTAATTATTGGCATAATAATCTGAATAAATTAATATTTTCACTGTATATATGCAAGATAACAACTGTGACATGATTTAAATGGTTGAGTTCACCACTGAGTGTATTATATCCTTAGCATACCTATTTTAGTGCGCAAGTAACTAGAGTCGAGATAAAGTCTCATAAAATGTGTAGCTAAAGTTCAGAGGAACAACTAGAAGGTTGTTATGTTATTAGTGTATAGTTTTGTACTTAATCTACTTAGGTGGGAAAATGGGAGCAATGGAAATAGGAAACTTGTAATATGTATATATATATGTGTAGATTGTGTTATGCAATAAGTCAATTACTAGGTTTTGTGAATGTATGGTTTCATTCATGTGATATTTATGATCTATGAGCCTGAGGCTCTAGGACTATAAGTATGCTAATTGTGGCCTGAGGCCTGTGTGAATAAACTAATAGACTGATGATGTTAGGTTGATATCTAGGGGACTAGAAGGGTTCAGGAGATGTGGAAATGAGTTTATAGAAGTGTTTTTATAGGTTTAAAATTTTTGGATATTGACCGAAAAGCGGTTATGCTGTTAGGTTTTAAGAAATAGCTGAATGGTTTTTAATTGACCATTTATGGCCTGAATAGACTAACATAACCTTAAGTTGAGCCTATAAAAAGGTAGAACATGATTTGGAATTAAGCTAAATCAAAAAATAGGAAATTGGTAAAAGTTAAATGAATAAACTAAAAGGACAATTTTAGGAGGGGTGGCCTAGTGAGAAGTGCATTAGTTATTGGGTTTCTTCAAGAATCTAGTAGGAGGTATTGCATTTAGTGGTATTAGAGCATAAGTTTAATGTTCCTAGGTAGAGTACATAAGTGCAATTGTCTAGGGTTATATTCCTCTGAACTGTTATGCTATAAGAGGCTGATAGGTTGTTCCTTTTACAGTAAGTATATAGCTTATCAGGTACCTAAGGGAGGGGTTGAAGAAGTGGATAGTTTTGTATCTACAACTATAAAGGGGGAAGGCTATGCTTTAGTACCTGAACCTAGTGGTGCTACTCAGTAGCCACAGCCACAAGTGCATGGTCAACACTAGGTAGAAGTATCTCCTGCTCTATTACAGTAGATAGTGAACTTGCTCAGAAAAACTACTGCTGCTAATCCACCTCTACCTCCTCTAACTCTAGTACCACCTCTACCACTAGCTTGTTCATTGAAAACATATTTAGAAAGGTTAAAAAAATAAGAGCTATTGATTTTTTAGGGAGGAAGGAAGATGATGCTGCTAGAGCTAAGTATTGGCTAGATCTAACTTTTAAAATTTTGTAATAGCTGAAATATGCAAAAGAAGAAAATTATCAGTGTGCCATTATCTTCTTTAAGAAATAGCCTATAATTGGTGGCATACTATCAGAAGGAGAAAAACACCTGCAGACCTGACATGGAAATTTTTCCTTAAGGAGTTTAAGAAGAAATACATACTTGAAACCCATAAGGACAAGAGGACATTGGAATTTCTTAACTTAAAGTAGGGAAGAAGGACATGTTAGAGTATGAGAAATATTTTACTAGACAACTGAACTATGCTAAAGAATTTATTCCTAATAAAGAAAAGAAATGCAAGAGATTCTTAATAAGGCTAAATGTAGAATTGAGAATGCATATAGCAAACCCTAGAGAGAAAGATTTTACAGTACTGGTGGTAGCTGCATATGACATGGAAGAAATGATACAAGATAAGAGGGATTTCTTTTAGAGGAAGAGGCAGTTCACTATGGGACAGTCTAATGCAGTGTCAGGGGATAATAAGAAAAGAAGAATGGGACAATCACAGGCATAGTCTTAGCCTAGGCCCTAGTATCAGTTAGGGTATCAGAGGCAAAGACAAGCACAGTCTTAAAGATCTTAACAAGCTTCTATAGGTAGATCTCAATTTCCTTCTTAAGCTAATAGTGCTCTTAGCACAGCAGGTGATAGGAATGGACTTCTGACTTGTAATACTTGTCAAAAGAGATATTAGGGGCAGTGTAGATTGGCCAGAAGAGGACAGTGTTTTCAATGTGGTGCTAAAGACCATTATAAAAGAGAGTGTCCTCAGAGATAGCTAAAGGGTACTTAGACTCAGACATCCACTATTGCCCCCACATAATAGGGGTTAGAGGTAAAACAAATGAGAGTAACCTAGTGCTAGTCAAGGTATAAGGTCTAAGGCTTGTACTCTAGCCAAATAGTATGTTGTGAGAGCTGGAGAAAAGGCTACAGCACTAAACATGATAACTGGTACTTTTTATTTATTTGATGTCTTAGTTTTAGCATTAATAGATCCTAGTTCTACTCATTTATATGTATGTACTACACAAGCATAGAATAGGGGGTTAGAGCCTAAACATGTTGATATAGAAATCAGAGTTAGTAATTCAATCGGATAGAGTGTAACTATAAATAGGGTATATAGGCAGTGTCCTCTAGATTGCAGTGGGCTAGACATTGACAGTGGATAGTGAGAGAAGTCTTCTGAATAATCTTATCTTCACTGTTACAACATAAAAACTTCTTCAAAAAATGTGTGAAGCCTACCTAGGATATGTAATTGACATGAATACTTCCAACTCAAATCTTGAACATATCCTTGTTGTTTCTAAATTTTCTAAAGTATTTCCTAATAAGTTGCCATGTTTATCACCTCAGAGAGAACTTGACTTTGAAATTGAGGTACATCCTAGTACAGCTATAATATCTATTACTCCTTATCGAATATCACCTACTGAATTAAAAGATTTGAAAGTAAAGCTATAAGACCTATTAAACAAGGGTTTTATTAGACCCAATGTATCTTCTTTGGGGGCACCTATGTTGTTGGTAGAAAAGAAAGACGGGTCACTTTGACTGTGTCTTGATTATAGGCAACTAAATAGGGTGACTATGAAAAATAAATATCCTTTATCCAAAATAGATGATCTTTTTAATCCGTTGAGGGGAGCAGGTGTATGTTCAAATTTTGATATAAGATCTGGGTATCACCAGTTGTGAATAATAGAGGTTGACACTCCTAAAACTACTTTTAGGACACAATATAGGCACTATGAATTTTTGGTGATGCCATTTAGGCTCACTAATGCACAAGCAACTTTTATAGACCTAATGAATAGGGTTTTTCAACCTTACTTGGACCTGTTTGTTATGGTATTTATAAATGATATTTTGAT
>CANXYI011439078.1:0-11542 GCA_948208565.1 Hura crepitans | reverse complement strand
ATGAGAAATGCCGAGCCTATAAATGTTAGATAGCGTAATAGATAGGTTGATCGGTCAACTAGAGTATAAGTAACTACTAGATATTTGTATTATGCTCATGTGGGTGCGGCTACTGTTAGGTCCATTTGGGCCATAGTACATACATATATTATATATTACTATGATTTATAGTATACATTCGCTTGCCGTGATAATTCATACAGGTGTAGCTGCTAACATGTCTGTCAAAACCATTGTACATTTATCTATATGGGTGCAGCCATTATGGTCATTCATCAAGATCACTATACAGTTAGTGATAGACTATTATGCTAGTGCAGCAGTCGTCAGGTCCAAAATGTGGGCCAGTGCACACGATGATCCCAATGTTTAGTATTGGGATTTATATCTGTCATACATAGGCTAGTCAACTTGAATATAAAGAAACTATAATTATAAGCTTTATAAAATGGACTTAAGAATTTATATAACAAAAATTGGATTAACATATAATATGATTTGAACATGGAAGTGAATTAGAAATAAAAATAAAATGAATGTACATCATAATGTGTGTGCAATTGGTGTGACATATTTGTGTGATAATATAGGGCAAGAATACATTTGTGTGTTTGCATGTGTGAGCATATTTATTAAATACAACACTGAGCTTTATGCTTAGTGCATCATGTTTTTGATGTATAGGTAATAGATAGCTAGCATCAACCGCATCATTAGCAATAGGGTAGTGCAGTTCAAGGATGACCTTATCAAGTATTTTGGTATATTTTAGTTATAAAGTGTGATGTAATAACATTAATAGTTGGCACTCAATGTAAGCACATTAGGACTAGAGTTTAAAGATATAGTATTTGGGATGTAAACATATTACACAGGTTATATTATCATGAAGTGTTTGTGTATGGATGAGATTACATGATGTAGTGTATTTGCTTAAGATGTTGATTTGAAATGAGGACCAGTAGGGTCTTGGTAGTTGAGAATAGTAGGAATATTATAGAAGTGCTATTTTATATAGGTTTTATTTTGGGACATGTTATGGTGCAGCCATTATGCTATCAAAATTTTGTTTGATGAGATAGTTTATATAATATGTGTATCTTTCGTATGATAAGGGTTTTATAAAGATAATAGTATTTGGGATACAGGTTATTTTTTTTGTGTCATCACTTATTTGGACTAGTAATGGTTCGAGTAAGTGGTGTTACAATATGGCATTCCTCATTCAGATTAGCCTACTCGATCGAGTGAGGAGTGTTAAATTTGGTGGTATCAGAGCTTAGGTTTAGGGCTTTCTAGGTGTATTAGACTACGTATGAGTGCCATAGGGTTGACACGTCCATACATCATACAAAATTAAACTACTTGAGGCTGATGTTTATTTTTTGATATAGATTAAAGATGAGTGATCCATGTGTTCTAGTTAGTGAAGAAGAAGAGTTACAAAGTTGTGCCTAACCAACAGGTAATAAACTAGCATGAGCAGAAGCTTTCTTACCTATTGCTACACCATAGTCTACATTTTCTCAACCAGCATATGTACCATAACCATGGACGTAACAAATGGCTAATTTAATTTAGCAGAATATAGCCACAACTATTCCACAACCATAACCACTAGCTCCACAGCCATTAGTATAGCTGCAATAGTGACCACACTCTTTGGCTCTCTAGAAGACTTATCTTGAATGTATTAAAAATATAAGAGCCATTGATTTTAAGGGAGCTGATATAGATGATGCAGCCCAGGCTAAATACTAGCTAGAAAGAATAGAGAAAATTTTAGGGCAACTGAAGTGCTCTCTAAAAGAGTGCTTGATCTATGCTACGTCATTCATACAAGCAAAGGCATTTTTATGGTGGAGAATAGTCTTGGAACATAAAACAATAGAACCTATGACTTGGGAGTCTTTCTTGAAGCAGTTGAAGAAGAGATATATCTCACAAACTTATATTGAGAAGAATGGACATGAATTTCTCATTGTGAAGCAAAATGGGAAATGGATTGTTGAATATGACAAAGAGTTTTCTAAACTGAGAAGATATGCCAATGAGATAATTCCTATAGAACAAAATTGATGCAGGAGATTTGAGAAAGGGCTAAATACTATGATCAAACTATATATGGTTGTAAACAAGATTGATGACTTTGCTATGTTAGTTGCAGCAGCTTATGCAGTGGAGGATATATTAAAGGAACATAAATAAAATTTGTAGAAGAAGACATAGTTCACTGCTAGATAGACAAGCTTAGCTTTAGAGGAGAGTAAGAGATAGAGAGAATCCTACTACATAATCATCTTAGAGACCACTTCAGACAATGAGATCTAGGTAGAGATGATAGTTTAGATAGTATCAATAGAGATCAACTGCTAGTGCCCCAATTTCAATAGCTAGGAGCACAAATCCTACTTGTTAGACCTATGGCAAGAAACATGGTGGAGTATGTTGGTGGAATGGTCTTAGAGGATGTTATGGATGTGAAGCTACAGGGCATTTTAGAAGGGATTGCTCGAAGAGGATAGGTGAGTCTACCTAACATCAAGCATCATCATTAGCCCTAACTAAAAGCCAAAGAGATACTAAAGGGGACAGACCTAGTGGTATTCAGAGACCTAGATAGGATTCTAACACAAAGACAAAGGATCATGCTTCGATGAGGTAGTATGCAATCAGAGCTGATGAGGATACAACTTTCTAGATGTCATTACTGGTACTTATATTTCTTTAATTTACCTATATTGTCATTAATTGATCAAGGATTTACACATTCCTATGTATATACTACCTTGGAATGAGAGATAAGGTTACAATTAGAACCTTTAGTTGTAGAAATCATCGTCAGTAATTTGATAGGATAACATGTTACTATGAGAGAATATGCAAAGATTGTCCTCTAACTATCCAAGAACAAACCAAGCTTGGCAATGTTATTAAATTGCCTTTCAATGAATTTGATATTATTTTGGGAACGGATTGGCTATCATGATATCATGCTATGGTGGATTATAGGTAGAGAGGCTTACATTTCAAATAGTAGATGGTGTTGAGATCAAAGTAGTGGGTGGAAAAAAGGACTTTTTGTCTAATGTTATTTCTGCAGTAACAGTAAGATGTATGATTCAAAAAAGGTGTCAATCATACATGGAAAATATGGTTGATGTAGAAAAGGCATAACCAAACATAAATTAGATCCTAATAGTAGTAGAGTTCTCTAATTTTTTTCTAGATGAGTTGCCAGGATTATCACTAGAGTGAGAGCTTGAATTTGTTATTAAAATATATCTAGGTATAGCACCAGTCTCAATAGCCCTTTATAGTATGGCTTCTATTGAACTAAAAGAATTGAAGGTGAAGTTATAAGAGCTATTAGTTAAAGGGTTTATTAGACCAAGTGTTTCACAACAGGGTGCACCAGTGCTATTTATGAAGAAGAAGGATGGGTCCTTAAGACTTTATGTTAACTATAGGTAGTTGAATAAAGTGACAACCAAGAACAAATATCCACTACCTAGGATTGATGATTTTCTTGATCAACTATGAGGAGCAGGTGTATTTTCAAAGATTGATTTGAGATCTAGGCATTATCAGCTCTAGATAAAGGAATTAGATGTACCTAAAATAGCTTTTTGCATAAAATATGGACATCATGAATTTTTAGCGATGCCTTTGGGGTTAACTAATACCCTAGTATCATTCATGGATTTGATAAATAGGATCTTCAGACCATATTTTGACCAATTTGTTGTGGTGTTCGTTGATGATATTTTGGTGTACTCTAAGACCAAAGGTGATCATGAATAGTATCTTAGGCTACTATTATAGATCCTAAGAGAGAAATAGCTCTATGCAAAATTGAGCAAGTGTGAGCTATGGTTAGATGAAGTTGCATTCTTAAGACATAATGCCTAAGCTAAAGGAATCAGGATAGATCTAAGTAAGATCAAATCCATATTAGAATTAAAGCCTCCAATAAACGTCTTAGAGATTAGAAGTTTCATAGGATTAGCTAGATACTATAGAAGATTTATGAAAGGATTTTCATTGATTGCTACTCTAATGACTAAATTATTGAGGAAGGATGTGACATTTAAGTTGAATGGTAAATGTTAGGAGAGTTTGATAAGTTGATGGCCATGTTGATAGAAGTACCTATTCATATATTATGAAAATTAGGGAAGAACTTTGCTATTTATAGTGATGCAACCCATAATGTACTAGGGTTTGTGTTAATGCATGATGGTAAATGTTCATGTCCCTTTATTCCTTTGGGCCGGTCAAACTAAAATAGCTGAAGACTAAACCTAAGCCTCACTCATCGAGTCTCAAAAGATAAGAAGGAAACTAGAGGGATCTCGAGCTGCCCCTATTTGATTAGCCTAAGAAGAGCGATTGGGAACTATAAGGTTAGAGTTGCCACCCAACTGAAGTTAGGAAATACGTTGTAGGACCAAAATCATAGTGGTTCGAAACCCTAATCTTATTTATACCTCAAGTTAATAAGGAAAATTGGTTTGAATTTATAATAATATTCCTTTTCTCTAGCATCATTTTCAAATTAAAATAAATCATGTATTAACACATGATGTATCATGAAACATATTAACAAAAGATAAATGGAATACTTAAAGTTAAAATATCATACATGAGATGGGTAGTTGATTGTCTTGAGAACTTTAGTTCTCGTATGCCAATTTTAGAAAATAGTTTTTGTTATCGCAACTTTTATTAAGAAGAAATCATAATCTATTTTATTAATAAAGCACCAATTAATTAGGTATAAAATGATTTTTAATTATCTATTCAACATGTTAAAATCATTTCTTACCTAATACGACACTCGGAGAATATACCGAGATTAGAAAAAACATCATACATGAAATCTGGAGATTGATTGGTTTGAGAACTTTAGTTCTCACATGTCTATTTTAGGAAATAATTTTTATTATTGTGATTTTTATTAAGAAAAATCAAAACCCATTTTATTAGCTAAACACCTATTAATTAAATAAAAAATGTTTTGGTTATCTTTGCAATGTGCAAAAAAAATCATTTTCCACTTAATACAAAATTTTTGGAATATATAGGGAGATAATTCAATAATAAAAATATATTACATGGCAATTACCTAAAATGCATCCTAACCAATTAAATAATAAGCAATAAAAATAAAATTACATTTTAGAGCATTTAAAATACAATCTAGCTAAAAAGAGCGATAATAAAGGAAATCAGTAGAAGAACACAAAGAGCACAAAATAATATAGATAATAGAAAGTAAAAGGTAATTAAAAGGTTACATCACTAGGATTTGAGGAGATGGTAGAAATAAATAACAATCAGGTATTAATAAATCAAACAACTCGCATCACAATAATAATAAAATATTAGTATGTGAAGGAAAAAAAGATAGACAAACAAAAATAAAATAAAAAGGAACAGTTACACAAATATAAAAATATTGCACAAATAAATTATCACATCTAGCTGGTAGATGGATAAGGAAGAAAGAAAAAATAAAAGCAGTAGAAAAATGAGCTAGTTGACACATTGAGTATATTTGCCTTCAGAAAAGTTCTCGATCGGATCGAAAAATTGTGACCAAATCTTCATAAATCTCAACAAAATGGAGTTTTAAAAGTGTAATTTTACTTTTTGGTGTGTTTTTTCTAAAAAACAACCTTTTCTTGAAAAAATCATTTAAATTTTTATACACACTTCCCAAGGTAGAAAACGACTATTTTTAGGTGAAAACGATCATTTTTGTCTTAAAACTGCCATTTTGGCAAGGAAAATGGCCATTTTCAGTGAAAACGACCATTTTACATGCTGAAATGGCCATTTTCATATCAAAATAACCATTTTGGCCTGAAAGTAGCCATTTCCCCATGAAAATGGCCCACCTTGTAAAACGGCCATTTTCCTTGGGAGACCAACCATTTTGACTTTCTTTTAAAAGAAAATTTTGATATCTTTGATGGAAATTAAAACCTATTTATTAGGATGTTTTTCCTTTTCATCATTATTAGGCAAACCGAACATAGGAGTCGTAGAGACCTAATGTCTATAGTTGCCCCCAACTTTGGGAAGGGGACTGCAGAATGTGTGAGGTGACTAAAAGTTTGAAAAAGAAGGAGACACATACCTTGTGGCATGATCCTTTCATAAGAATCATTGTGACTAATGTTGATGGGGTCTAGGTAATACTAAAGACATTACATTAGTAGTTTATTTGGTTCAAGCAGTTCTATGAGACATTACACTAGAACATGGTTAGTGTTATGAGACATTGCACTTGAAGTTAATTTGGTTCAGGTAATGCTCTAAGAAATTTCACATTAGGCAGTGCTATGAGATGTCGCACCAAAAGATAATTTGGTTGAGGCAGTGCTTTGAGACATTGCACCTGAACTCAGGTAGTGCTGCGAGACATTGCACCAGAAGATAATTTTGTTCAGGCAATGCTCTGAGACATTGCACTTGAACTTAAATAGTGATGTAAGATGTTGCACCCCAAGATAATTTGGTTTAAGTAATGCTCTAAGACATTGCACCTGAACTCGGGTAGTGTTGCGCGACATTACACCAAAAGTTAATTTTGTTTAGGCAATACTGCAAGAAATTGCACTTGAACTCGAGTAGTGCTATGAGATTTTGCACCCAAAGCTAATTTAGTTCAGGTAGTGCTTTAAGACATTGCACATAAATTTAGGTTGTACTGGAGAGATATTGCACTCGAAGATAATTTGGTTCAGGCAGTGCTATGAGACGTTGCACTGGAACTTGGGCAATGCTATGAGACATTGCAACCGAAGTTACTTTGGTTTAGGTAGTGCTGCGAGACATTGCACCTAAACTCTGGTAGTGCTATGAGATATTGCACCTGAAGTTAATTCAGTTCAAGTAGTGCTTTGAGACATTACACCTGAACTCAGGCAGTGCTGTAAGACATTACACTCAAAATTGATTTTTAAAAGGTTTTATTGTCAATGAGTTACAACTTTTGCTATCTTCAATTGAGAATATGGTGTTAGGCTAATGCTAGCACATTTATGATGTTGTCTAGAAAATTTTGCTTGCTCCTTATATAAAAAAAGAAGTAAAATGGATTAGTCATTAGAAGTCATTTACAGCATGGATGTATATTGTGTGTGTGAGTGCATTTTTTTAAATTCATGGCATGGTTTTGAAAATTATGATCTTTATGTCTTTTCTTCATCTCTCTTCTTTTGTTTTTCTTCTCTCTTTTTTTTATTACTATGTTCATATATTATATACTTATTTATTACTATTATATGTTTTATATTATTATTATTATTATTATTATTATTTTATTCCATTTTATTATTTTGTTGTTTTATTAATGTTTTGTCAAAAGAATAAAAGTGAGCAGTAGAATATCATAATTTCATAAATGAATGCTTTTGAGTACAAAAAATTTTATGTCTAGAACTAATATGTACACAGAAAAATAAAAATAAAATAAAAATTCTAAGATCGGGAGGTTGTCACTGATCTTGGAGTGTCTAAAGTTCTACCACTATTGTGTCCACCCTCTTAGATGTCTGACACTTAGACTCCTCGATCTTCATCTAGAAATATGTGTGGATGTGATGGAGCTACTCTATCTTTTTGGTTTCCAAGCTCTACAGGAGAGTCTTGAATGATGATGAAGGAGGTGCTATAGAAGACGAGCCTGCCTCGTCTATCCTCTATCTTTAAGCTGATCTATATGGAGATAAGTCAGCCCCCAATAACTCCTTGAGGTCGAGTACAAACTGATCATCCCCTCCTTATTTCTCCCTCGGCTATTGATTTAGCTCAGTAGCTACTAACAATCTATAGCTGGCTGGTGCTTGAGAGTTAGCCCTCACTATCCTAATGGCTATGGAGGTGTTTTTGTCAACCCACAGCTACTAATGAATAGTTGTAATGAGATGCTACTCTGGCATGCCTAATCCTAGCAGGATGGCTATGACAACCCCTCCAATGATGATCCCTTTGCCTAGAGATCAGTTGGCTCGATGAAGATGCTTGAGGATGGTTAAAGCTAGGTTAAACTAGATGCTATGCTCTATGGCCAAAAGACCATATAGCTTGGTCCAGTTTAACTGACTAGTGCTACTAACACAACCCAGGTAGCTGACTACTAAGACCCGATGGAAGTAGTGGTGGACTAGGTCTCTAACAGTAGATGCCTTGGTCTTACTTATGTTATAGACTATGCCAGCCCACCCAATAGACTCCTAGTGCTTATCTAAGTTCTCTAGGACCTCTATATCTCTATCGGCTAGTAAGCATAGTAGCTCAGTGAACTAAACAAAATGAGACATTGAATTAGGTCCTAAAGGCAATAAAATGGATGGCAGACGCGTTGCTCAGGTGTGCCCACCAAAAATGAAAGGTGCTCAAAAGCTCTAGGGTGATGGCTAGATAGGTGTTGCACCTCTGTAAGTAGAACTCCCACCATCTCACCTAGGCGAGTAGCTAGTCTACCCTATCCAGGACCCCCAAGTCCCATAGTGTCTAGGTGCATAAGTAGCTACTCCCTATCTGTGTGGCTATAGAAAGGCATCTAAACTGCTCAACTTGTTCATCAATGAGCTAGCCTAACACTGCCACATGTTCTGGTAAATGTTGGTGTTTGAGTGAAAAAGATGATAAAATGCATGAAAATTGCAAAAAAAAAAGGAAAAAATGAACCTTATATAGTAAAGAGAAAATGACCATTTTTTATGATTCAAAATGGTCATATTTGCCTTGGGAAAATTACTATTTTGAGTGATGAAAATGACTATTTTCCAAGCTAAAAATGGTCATTTTTTGTCAAACCAAAATGCCTATTTTCTTGTTTGAAAACACCTGTTTTCACTTAAAAATGCCTATTTTGTAACAAAAAATGCCTGCTTTGCACCTTTTTAAGCTAAAAATGTGTTAATGTATGCATAGATCCTCATGGAACTTGAATTTCTCCTTCTTTTGGCAATAATTCGCGATGAATTTCTTCAAAAAATTATAAAATAATCTCCTATATATATGGGCAAGTTCTACCTTGTCTCTTTATAGTGGGCTGAAATTTCTTCGAAAAGTATATCTTGATCATTTTTTTCTCAAGGAAGTGACCCAATTTTAGGGCCTACAATTCCACGTCTTTCAATTTTCTCATAAGGAATTATGCCCCCTACTCGAGAAATTTCCTGCAACTTTAATTGTGTCTCACTCTTCCGATATACTACCCTATTGTCTGACTTGCATCCCCCACTACCCTTATGAGGTCATTAATGCACTTGGCATATTACCATCATAAGCTACCAGATGGGTCCTAAGAAAAGGATGAATCTTTTTAAGTGTACTGCTGGCCTATGATGAAGGCTACACGGACATTCCATCCATTTGCATGGATGCGTATTTATTCATCTTTTTCTCTAAATAACTAAAAGTTTCAGCTGAAGACCACTTTTGAAACTATTAGCTATTCAACATGGTTAATGATTGGATGAAAGGCCTAGATCCTTTTCCCTTAATCCTTGCTAAAACAATTCTTGACCTTGATGCTGTACAATCTAGAGAAGCAGAATTTTTCCGCGGCAGCCCGCTTCAGCCTGAGTTTTTTCTTTAGAATAGATAGCCCTAAAAGGGGCTTTCACCCTATTCTTTAGTATATCTTTTACCTATGAAGCCTTTCAAAGTTTTCAATCCTAATAGACTTTTATGGATAAACTGCCCTTACAAGTTTTCACCCTATCACTTCCTTGACTTTTGCTTAAGATGCCTTTGTAGGTTTTCTTTCCTAACATCATTTTTTTATACCTGGCTATAGGGAAAGCTTCACCTGCTAGACAACCCTCCCTCTCGTGTCTTTGGATCTTATAGCTTGAAGTATTTACTTCGTTAAGCCATCATGCGTCGTTTCACAAATGTTGAGCAATAGGTCTCCTAGTTGGGTGCTTTAATAGATGATGATATAAGTTTTAGGAACTCCTAAATTTGCCTACGGTATATGTGGCCTAGTAGCCCATCAAGCTGCATTCCTCTAGCAAGCTTTCATAAGGTTACCTTTTGTATCGTCGACTGTTGCGTGAGGCAATTCGGTGAGACCAAAAGCATTGTCACATATCCATTGTCTCTTAAAGGAGGAGATATATCTATCACCTTTATTGCTAGCTATCATGACCTATAGAGGCAGTTACCTCTAAAGATGAACATCACACTTAAGGCTATTTGTAACTTTTGGACTTCCAATTTATACAAAGAATCAGGACCTTCTTTGGACAACTGGGCCTGCTGGTCGAGGATGGTCAGTAAGAGCAGTAACAAGAGGTAAAAGACTTAAGAGAGAGTTTTTTCTTCTTTTTCTTTTGCATTCAACATTACACTCTTTTAGTTTATAAAATGCTTAATCATGATTATTAAAGTGATCCTATCTTGCTGCATCATACTTGGATTTTATGATAATCACAATAGGACATTAATGCAATAACACATTTTTTTGTTTAATTAAGGGAGATCTTAATTAGTCTTAAACTCCTGCCATCAATCAGCCGTTATGGGTTTTCTTGATATAACATTTTCTCTTAACCCCAAATTATTGCACAAGATTCCTTTTTTTGATTTTTACTCTATTAGGGTGCCCACTTTTAGCAAGGCCATCATTTGCCAATTTTTGACCAGCAGGGCTATTATTTCTTTTTTCTTTTTCTCATTCATTTGTCTTTAGCCATAGAACCTCTTCAACCTGTCTATATTCACAAGCTCCTTGAATTCATTTCTATCACAATCTATAAGGATTGCAACACCTTTTTCGCAATATTTGCTTAAGGATGAATGGCCCCTCTAAATTTGGTTTTAACTTTCCTCTTGCCTCAGGTAGCCCTAGTCTTATTTGTTTGAGGACTAGTTCTCCTTCTTTTAGCTTGTGATTCTTCACCCTTTTACTGAAAAGCGTGTGTCATCCTTTTTAGGTCAATTTGATTATGATAATTGGATGAGTCCATTCTTACCTTGTAAGTTTAACTATTGGAACCTCTATTCGATCTAGGTGATCTTGGGAATCTTTGCCTCTATTGATACTCTCAGCAACTAAAGCTCAATCTCCACTGAAAGTACTGCATCTATCTCATACACTATGGAGAACAGAGTAGCACCTATTGATGTTCAAATTGTAGTCTTGTATCCTTAAAGAGTAAAAGGAAGCTTATCAGCCAAGTCTTTGTGAGTTACAACTATCTTGTGCAAAATCTTCTTAATATTGTTGTTTGCTGCTTCAATTGCTCCATTGGCTTATGGTCTACAAGGGGAGGATTTATGGTGCTGAATCTTATACTTATGTAATAATTCCTTTGTTTCTATCATGAAATTGCACACCATTATCCAAAACTACATGATGTGTGCCATATGACCTTCTGTGTATTTCCTCTATGACATTTTTTGCCTCTCTTCTTTAGGAAACAAAGTTGAAGACCATTTACTTGCCTTTTGTATAAGACCCCATCTACACAAATGAACTGAGTTGACAACTTCTTTAATACCTTTTTATCATTGT
>CANXYI011439069.1:0-11290 GCA_948208565.1 Hura crepitans | reverse complement strand
GTTCATGTCCATACAAACTAACTCAAAATTAGCCCAAAGCCCATAGATTCACAGGAAAGCATACAACCTAGGTCCGCATGGACTAAGTTGTACAAGTCAGTACAGACTTGCCAACGTAAAATCTTTTAAAAGTGGGATTTTCCTATTTAGACTATAAATCCTATTCCTATTAGGATTATGCTTCCTTTAGAAGGGAAACCCTTAAAACCTAAGCCTATAAATACTTTTCTTATGTATAAGAAAGGAGGAGATGGAAAATCAAATTCACAGCAGCTAAGAAACCCATCGGTGTGTCTAGAAAAGGACTCCAAAGAGGAATCGCTCTACTAATCTTATTAGCCTCACTAAAAATAATTCCTTCTATACACCTACACTTTTGTGCTATTACTTGAAGAGTTCATTCTCAAGGTAATATATGAGGTCTCTTTTGTATATATTCTCATTGTTTTCATGGACCTATGATCTCCAAAGATTGATCACAAGTGAGGTGATTCTATGTAATCCCCACTTTGATCATAGTAGTAAGTCATAATTTCAAGATTGTTTTATAGTGTATAATTAGTTGCCATTACTTCATATTCATTTTGTTGTTTTTATGTTAATTGTACGCACTTAATTGTGAACATGATAACATCCGCACAGACTTACATTCTTGACATGTATATGATATGTAGTCCACACAGACTTATATTCAGTAATAGTGTCTTATATATCATGCTTTAATGTATCTTGTTTTACCATGTTAATGTTGTTCTATGATATTAGCATGTGGTATAATTATTTCATTCTCTAAGATACATGAGGTTAATATGTCAAAATTATTGTATAATCTATACAGACTCCCTCTCACAAGGAACGTAGTCCGTACAGATAATCTTGTTTCATTCATGTATATTCTATCTTTAAATCCACACGAACTCCCTCTTATGAGGAACGTAATCCGCGTGGACATCTACTTTGAACTTTCATCTCACATATATTTGTATTCCTTGTCTTCTTTATGAGTTTATACAAGTCTTTTGTTTGGTTACTTTAAACCTCTTCTTTTAAGTTGTATATAAGTGACCCTTCTCACTAGAGTGGAGGTCCGGACAGATATAATATCCTTTATAAGCAATAGTCCACACAGACATTAGCCAGAGCTACATAGAGTTCACACGGACTAAATGATGTACAGACGAGACCAGCTAAGTGTTGTGCTTTATTTCCTTTGGTTTTGTACTTATTATATCTTTTGATTTATTTTGGATTGTAATAATTAGTTAAATAACTTGTTTTACACGTCAATTGCCTAACTTTCATATTAAATGGTTTTCTAATTAATTAATTGGTGTTTTCATAATAAAACAAATTTAAGAGTTCCCAATTAAAAGTCATATATAAAATGTATTTTAAAAAGTCAATCTTCTAGAGATGGGAGTTGGGCAATTACCGCCAATTACTACAGAATTACAAGTAGTTTTCAAGTCAAATAACAATTAATAAATGACCCACTTTTCTGGATGTACAATGTACCTTATCGTATTCTTTAAATAATTGTAATTTACTTCTTATACATGCAAAGGTGATATGGTGTTTAAATATAATGCATACTTGCTTGATAAGGGACTGATAAACATTACAATATAAAATGGAAGGCATATTTACTAGAGCATAAATAAGATCTGAATTCTGAACCTTTCTAGTACAGAGGATTGGAGATCCTAATGTAGAGGCTAGGTGGCGACTCCACTAACCACTCTCGTCCCTGATAAAAATACATGATATATACATATACTATTTATGTACCAAAAATGTACTACATTACATATTAGTATAATCTTGATTTTTAAGTCATATCATTAATATAATAAAAATATACTAAACTGTACTATTAATGGACAAAAAGTTAATGGTGGAACTATTGTGGCACGTAAGATTATTCTTCAATCATCATGTCTTTTTTTTTCCATTTATTGCTTTTGCAACAGTTTTCTGAATTCTGGATATATCATATGAATGATTAGGAGTATTCATGTTTAACTAAAAAAATGATTAACCGTTCAAATAAGTTTTTCAATTAACTAAATAAGTTTATACGGTTCATTTTTATGCCATTATTTTTCAGTTTCAGTCCATCATTCAAAAAAGTTCACTGGTTTCAATTAATCAACTGGTTTGTATATACCGTTTTAATATTTTTAGCAACAAGAAAAATTTTGTCACTAATAGTTTTTAGCAAGGAATATATAACTTTTTAGCAACAATATTTCTAACTTTCAACAACAGTTTCCTCATTAATTATTTTTTCGCTTTGCATGTGTGTGTATATATATTGTATATATTTTTGTAAAAAAAAATTAATATAAGAAAATTTTTGTACAAAAAATATTTTTTAATTGTATTTTTATTTGAATATTGGTTAATATAATATTTAGTTTATAATCTTTATTTTAAAATACTTGAAACAATAAAAATCACTTTTGTAATTTACATATTTTTAATATATATTATTTATTTAAATTTTTTAATGGATAATTAAATAAAAAAATTTGAAATTGATAGACCGACTAACTAATATTAATGGACTGATTAACAATTAAAAATTTTTAAAAATCAATATTAATAAATCATTTTTTTATTTTTACTCATGGATCGGTATGAATGATGATGCCATTCATTACGATATTGTTTATATATAGGCCAGATCTTAAGCATGCTTACGTCCTTCCTGTTTTGCAACATCATAAAACATGGTTGCTTCTCATCTCTAAATTCTCAACTTTATCATAAATTAATTAAAAGCCCAATAAATGAGATTTGATTTTTAGTAAAAAAAATTGTTTTGAGCATTTACATGATGGATTCTAATTTTGAAAAAAAAAAAAAACTACATTCCTAAATTTTTGAATAAAAGCATTTTTTTAGCTATTAAATCCTAACCTTTTTTTTCCATTGCAAGTATTCCTCAATAATTATTTTTATTTTATAATTATCCCTAATATTATTAAAATTTGCTCTTAATATCATCTGTTGGCCAAATAAAATCAATTTTTTCCGGAGGGGTGAAATTGAAATTTAAGAAAAAGCTAAAAGATTAGTTTGCTTTGAAGTGAAATGATTCTTTTCAATAATCACATGAAGGCAGCATTTCTAACACACCAACAAGAAGATAACATGATGGGCTCTTTTTAACTTTGCTACAACAGCTCTGCCTTCATGTGATTGCCGAAAGAATCATTTAACTTCAAAGTAAACTAATCTTTGAAGCAAGAGCATTTCCACCTTTGCCACAACAAGATAACATGATGGGTTTTTTTTTAACTTGGCTACAATAGCTCTTTAAGAAGCAGGAGCATGTTTCAAAGTTTAGAAATAGAAAACTAATACTATCGATTAGAAACTTTAAAAAAATGGTATGCTTGATATGTAGTTTAAATTATGATAGAAGTTATAATTGTTTTATTTTTTATCTATATTTATGGAAAAACTCCAGTAGTTTATGCATTTGGGCTAATTTTGCATAAACACTAGAGTTATGCGGTTGGTTTTTGGGGCTCTATACTACCTGACAGGAAAACACTCAATTAATTTAAAATCGAGTCTTTAAATTTTTAATTTTCAATTAATTCTACGTTTAAATAAGTTGGAAATTGCTGTCTTCCGATAAATGATCGAATAGCGGTCTAATACAGAAACATTCGAAAGGTCTTAGTTTCGAGACATACTGCCTCCCTTCCCCTGGTGCATGTGTAATGACCCAAAAATAATAATAATAATAATAAGTTGGGCATTCCCTGTTGCAAGCGGTGGCATAAAAACGATGGTGATCAAACAATGAGGCTGGAACCCAAATTTTTCCATCTATATATAACATAAACCGTTTCATTTGTTATAGCATTATGATTATCTTTTCTTTTTTTCTCATTATCTAATATTTTTATATAACTGTCATTATTTTCATTAATTAAATATAACTATCATTGTTTTCATTAATTAATGAAAATAATGACAGTTATATCAAAATATTAGATAATGAGAAAAAAAAAAAAGAAAAGATAAGATAATCATAATGCAAGCATATCAAATTGATGTGTTTGCTTTATTGTGTCTTCTCTCATTAGTTAAGAAACAATATAACATTATAAAACAACTAAATCAACGCTAATAAAAACAAACATTTCTAAAGCAACAATACATATCAATACAATGGATAACAATAATCCAAACAAGTTCTAATTGGAACAAAATTTCACACATTAACATATTCTTTTCAAAAACAAATAAAACGCTATACCTCATTAATTGTGATAAAAAGTAAACTCAAAACTCCCTCCGCCATATGAGTTGAATTTAGAAGGTCTACAGGCAGTAATTCAGATGCCGGAAACAAATACAAAATTAGAACACATGCTACAAATGTAAGTCCAAGAACAGAGCAAAAATTAAGGATGTCACTGAGTCACTGATAGCCAATAGCCCTTCAATCCTACAATTGCTGCTCTCTTTGCTTAACTTCGATTTCATTTCATTGATTAACAGATCCTGCACCCGATTTCTTTGATCTCTTGCTCTCTCTTATCTTCGCATATACCTTCTTCGTTCTAATTGCCAACAGTACATCAAAACCAAATCCAATTCCACAGGCAATGGCCATGATGATGAACACAAGCCTATAACAATGTGCACCAACACAAGTGTTGCCTCCTCCTGCTGTCGGTGTTGCTTCAGCGTCATATAGAAGTCCAGCAAGTAGACCGGAGAAAAGAAGGGAACCAAGTGGAAGATTGAGAATCAAGATGTTGTAAATCAGACCATAATATTTAAGACCAAACAATTCAGAGGCAGTTGGGACAGTGACTGCTAGACGAACTCCATAACATATGCCGACAACAATTGAACCAATGTACAAGGAAGCAGGCACAGCCAAAGCCATGAGAACATAACCAACAACCATTAAAATTTGAGATGCTGCATTCCATAGAGGCCTTGGTGTTGCAGCTTCTCTGAAACGAGGGAAAAAAAAAGATAAAGTAAATTAACCAATGGCAGTATGATACATTTTGAGCCTCAAAAATGATACATATTCTGTCTCACAGAAGCTGGACCTTACAATCTCTTAACCAAATTAACATAAAAAATGATTTTGAGCAAGGGCCAAAGTCAAACTAAATTAAGGTAGTTACCGAGACAAACCATGAAGGGAAGATCTGAACTCCATACACTTGGATATTTTCATAAGGTTAAGAGCTGGATCTTTACCCAGCACTTGGACCTTTGCTAAAGCTTTTGACATTAACAAAATGTAAAGCGTACAAGAAATAAGTTCCATTTGACACGATAATCTTTGAATACAAGATAAGTGATTTTGAGTCATGGCTTGGAACAAAGATGTCATAAAGAAGGATATATTCCAAGTTCTAACAAAGAAGATAAGGTAATTAGTAATGCCATATCTAAAAGCTAAGAAACCCATTCCAACTTCTGAATACTGTTTTTGTTTACTTGTTCACTCAATGATAGATCTATGTTGGCTAAAAGTTAAGAAACCAACATATAAATTTTGTAAGAAAGCTAATTTTGTAAGGTCATGAGAAAATTTTAAATTGGTAGTTTTAATCAACTCTAAGAAAGCTAATTTTGTGCAGTAGAACCTCCATTACAAAATGAAATTCCTCGATTCAATTATATCATGCCTCATAATTTTCATCAATTTTTTAGTAAATGCCACTCGCAAAAGGGGTAAAGTATTCTCTCCCAAATATTTAAATTATTTCATACTAAAAATTCGAATCTAAACCCTCTTATTAAAGGAAATGAAACCCTTCTTATCTCATCCTATGTATATTTTTTCTCAATTTAATGAAGGTGGCCACCAATTAAAGTGGTCCTGATAGTTATCTCCGGACAATTTCACGTGGAGATAAAATCCAACGTTCAAAGCTTCCCTAAAAAGAAAAAAAAAATGAAGAGAGAGATATGTCTGGTTCTTTACTATGACCCCGTAGAAGAGGGGAAATCGCCTTCGTCAATAGATATTAAATAATTAGGTAACCTAGAGTGAAAAGGACGCCAACATTGGTTTAGAGAAGTCAAAATTATTTCCCTTCATTGATTGGCCTAGTAAATTTGCTACGCTAGAAGTCAACAAAATATAAATATAACATCTAGATCCATTAGTTTTTAGCATTCGTTGAATTCGGTAGTCAATTGCTCAAACTCAATCAACTGATAATTTTTAATTGAACTTAATAAATTATATTTTAATTCAATTTGATTCGGTTGGGAAAGACGGTGAGAATCATTAACATAATTAATGGTGGTTCCATGATAAGCAAAACAAACAGAAAATAGACATAATCTAAGAACATATAAATAAAATAAAAAAGAGAAATTAGTAAGTAATAATCGGATACAATATATCGCATTTAAATTATTAAATAAAAAATAAAATAATATTATAATTTAATTTAATAATTAAAATTTAATATATTTAATATTTGCTCCGCAAAAGCTGTCTTCTAAAATATTAAAACGGCTCCCCAAGTCTCCGTCAATAGCAATAGTGGGGAGAAAATATCAAAAGATTAAATAAACAATTTTTTTTTATATCATTGTCCAACAAATAAAATAAGGGAACATGCACTTTACTAAATTCATTTCCGAATCCAAGATGTAATGGAAACATGTAATGTAAGCAATAAATAAAATAATGTCTTTTCTTGGTTCTCTCCCCATTTTTATTTTACTTTCATTGTGTCATTTTAAACCCATAAATGAAACACAAATACTCTTGTAACCAAATTTTTACTTCTGAAAAATACATATTAAATAAGGATAAAATCAAAATATGCTCCAAATTTAAGCAAGCATATATGAAAGATTTGGATCATTAAAATTCTATACTTTTTTCTTCTAATTTTTTTTCCCTTTATAAGATGGCTAGGAAGGCATAAAGGCGGTGATTATGAAGTTGAAAAGGCAATTAACATAAATTAAAATTTGATTAAGGTGGTTCTAATTGAACTTACTTGATAAAGTACTCGGAGATAGAACCAGAGCCAATCCTTCCAAAAAATCCCCAAATGCTAGTAAGAGAGACAAAAATCGAGACGTCGGCGTAGCCAAGCGCCAAACCAATCTGACCCATGTTGTTCATCACCGCCAAGCCCGTTCCTACTCCACAAAGAAACGAAACAAACAGAATCCAAAAGTCCATTGTCCATAACGTCTCCCAAATCGTGTGTTCCTCACCAATCACAGGCTTTCTCTTCGTCTCCTCCGCTGGTGCGCTCACTGCCGCCGTCTCCTGTTCATCGGCTGGCTTTTGTTGAATTTCCTCCTCCTGTTGCCTTTCTTCGCTCAACAACAATGGTTGATCATTTTGCCCCTCCATATCCGTCGGTTTGTTCTTCAATTTGTTCAAATTCCAGCTCTTAACTAAGGAATAAATTGGTATTGCTATAGGCGAAGCTAGTAGAGCCAACAATATTGCTGAAAACCCTAATGAAAAAGCTCTGCTAGGACTTGTTATGAAGTCATAAGCTAACAGATAAACAGCTACAACGATAGCAAGAGCGTTGAAGACGGAGAAGTATTTGAACTCTTCCTTTTCTTCTTCAGAAGATTGGGCCGGCGGGACCTCCCGGAGGAAGAAGACAGCGGTGAGGCAGACGACAAAAGGTACAACAGAGAGCATGAAGAGGAAACTGGCAGGATCGTCATTGAATATTGCAGAACAGAGGTCGGTGAATATGGCTGTGCTTAGTCCTACATAGCCCTTTAAGATGCCAGAGACTGGCCCTCTGTTTCGCCGGAAATTGCGTATGCAAGTCACTAAAACCGCCGTGTTCATCCATGTTGTGCTATTCCCTCCCAAACAAAGGAAGATGCACATCTATTTCACAAAATTAAAACCCCACAATAGAAGAATTAGAAAAGAATCGTCAAAATTGGCAAGGGAAAGAATTGCATTATTTGATAAAATGGTGCAAGGAAGTAATTTCAATAGTAATTCACCTGCCAGTAAGAAAGAGGTTTAATTCTCTCACTAACAACAAGCCATTGACCACCATAACCGATAAGGCCTTCAATAGAACCAATAAGAAGAATGACTGGAGTAGGCAAACGGTCGGAGGCAAGACCGGCGACAAGACCAAAGGCCTTACCCACGTCTTTAGCAACTGATAAATTGTTAAGCTGAAGTTGGGTCAAATTCATAAGAGTCTTAAGAGCATCAGAGTAGTTTGAGAAAGTGTAGTTATTGCCTGATATGGCTTGGACCCAAACAGCAGTAACAAAACCAAGCCATTTCAGAGCACTGAGAGAAGAGGAAGTGGAAGATGGTTCAAACAAGCCCATCAATAGAAGTATCTACCAGTCCTGAAACGTATTAGGATGAAGACGTTTAGATAATTTATATAAAGCAATAAAGGTTGTTTATATAAAAATAGTGAAAGATAATGACGTTTTTCCCAACAACGTTTTTTAAGTGAAAATACTCCTAAATTCAAGAAAAATATTGTAAAATTACTTAAAAAAATTTATGTGATAAACAGATGTTAAATAAATTTATTTTTTTTTAATAATTTATTCACTATTCGAAATTTATTAATTTAATTAACTCGAATTCATATCAGAAAAATCTATTAAAAAGACTCAAAACTTGAAATTAAAAATTCTAATTAAAAAAGAAAGTTTGTTATATTACATTTCACTTTTTTAGAATTTTCTATTTTTTAATATGGAACAATTTTTATCAAATGTTTTAAAATAAAGCATTTTATATGATTTTTTTTATTCAATAATGCTAATATTATTACAAAGAATTATATTCTGCATCATTTTACTTCTGAATAAATAATCATACGACTTTTTTGATAAAAAAGTGCTAATATTATTATCATTATTTTAAAGAATGATATTCTACATCATTTTGATGACTTTAAATGTAAATTTTGCTTAAAAATTTTTGACAAGAGATATAAAATAATTTCCTTTTGACAAGAGATGCATCCTTTTGGGCGTTCAAATAATTTTTATTTGAAAATATAAAATATTAAAAGTAAAATATAAATTTCCTTTTAGGATTAAAATGTTGAGTTGGAGGATAACTGCTGTTGGCAAAAGGACATATATACATCTTTTTGCGCAGGACACAACGGATGAATGGTTTTGTGTCGGGGTGTAGCGGCGGTTTTTTCTTTAGCGAATTCAACCTTTATATCGATAATCTTCAAATTTTACTATTGAAGTTTTATATATTTTTTTTTCATTACGTGCCAAGGATGATGAGGATGACGATTGATCGACTTTGAGAAGGAATAGTTTTGATTGATTATGTGTACAGTTTAGCTGGTAGTTCATGTTCTACGTGATTCATGTTGGAAACTTTTTGCGGCAAAATGTGTTACTAGGTATATTAATCGTTTCTTTGCTGCAAAGTTATCATTGTTTGTTCCTTTGTAGTTGTGTTGTATGATACTGTTTCTATTTTAAAGCATTATAGTTTTAGAGTAAGATAACGTGTGCTCTTCTTTTATTCTCATAAAATTGTCTAATATAACGAAATTGTTACCTCTAATTTGGCGTACAATAGGAGTTGCTCATTGCCACTTTAACTTCAATGGTAAAGGAGATATGGTTCCTTCTCTTATTTCAGGTACCTTTTAAGCTTCTTGCTATCTTCGTTTGGTTGTTGAGGAAGTGTGAGAAATGAAACAACATAGAAGTTGGGTTCATAGATTTTGCACAACTGTAGCAGCTTCTGTTTGATCTGCACTTAGATTTGTGTACTTGTTTTTCATTTATATTTAATATTACACTTGTGTTGTTTTTCTTTCATCTTCTTTTCTGAAATTATTGCACTTAATTTGTTAGCTTAAAGATTAGGTGAATTTTACTTCTCTTGTTAGCAAGTTTAGCAGTATATTTTTATTTTCTGCTATAATATCTTTGAATTATATGTTATTTTGTGTTTTTTTTTCAGAATATTTGTAATTTATTTATTAGTGATTATAAATCAATTCAATTTTTAAATTTTCAAAAACATTAACGATAGATAGCTATAAAAAAATTCTTCCATTATCATAATAATAAATATGAAAAATAATAATTTTCATAAAATATTATGGATTTGCAACAAAAATTACGTTGCTAATTTATTTTTTAAAAATTACACCACGTCAAAGTTGAAAAATAATTTAGAACGGAATTTTTTAATTCTGCAATGAATCAAATTCCTCTCTTATGAAAAATATGCATGGCGATCATCTGCCATAGATTTCATATTTATGTAATGAATTTATCTATTACAGATTTTAAAAATTTTTATAATACTAATTTTTTTTAAATATTCACCACATTCAATGATATAATTATAATATATTCATTATATTGAAAGTAGTAAATCATCGCCTATAAGTAGATACTATATATAACTAATTTTAAATAATGTATTAAAAATTATAAAAAATATTAAAAACTTAAAAGAATATATTATAAGAAATTGCTCAATAAAAATTTAATATAATTTATTGCTAAAAATGATAAAAGTATATACCGTAAAACTTAAAACAACATATAATGTTTCAAAACTCACTAGAAACTTAAAAACACAATATTTTGTCAAAATTTTAATTATATACAAATATAATAAACATATAACAGTGAAAAAAAGTAAAAGTACAACAACAAAACATAATATGATATAATATTTTTTTGAAAAAATATGAAATTTACTAATAAATTTTTGCTTACTAGTGTGGGTTCTTTGATAAAAATTATAAGATTGCAAACTCAAATCCTAATCGACCCCTTTATAAATTATAGTGAATCAAATCAATATTTTCAAGTAGATCCCAAACTCAGAATTGTAAAAAATGAAAAACTGAACTTTTATTATATAGGATTTTAATTTTTCCTTGGACAAATTAAGAAAATTAACCTCGGGTCAAGCAAGTAGCAAATTCGATGGCATGTTCAAAATTATCCGAAAACATTTATTTAGATCTATCCATGAAAAATTAATGCTTCGGATCAATAACAAAATCTCATATTATAAAAAAGATAATTATAAATAATACCTTAATATGTGACCCTCATTTTAATTTAATTTCTAATGTAAATTTTCTTTCAGTTAACTCCCTAACATTATTTATCATTTTCAATTTAAACATTCAATCTAAAAACACATCAAAATTTAACAACCTGTACTTAATTGGATAGTTAAGTGGACACTACGAAATTGATTTATCATCCCACCTAAGCAGGAAACTTATTAAACTTAAATTATGAACATAATATAGTAATT
>CANXYI011439020.1:0-11410 GCA_948208565.1 Hura crepitans | reverse complement strand
TCCTTCTCTTTTTTTTTATGTTATGATTTCATATCTTCTCTTTTTTTTTTCTTCTCTTTTTTCTCTTTTGTTGTGGTCCTCTTATATCTATTTTTTTGTCATTTTATTTTACTTATCCCCTTATTTGGTTTTGTGTATCTCTCTTTTTTTTTATCATTTTCCATTGTCATTATTTAGCAAGTATTTTATTGTTTTATTATTCTGTCCATGTCTTATTAAAAAAAACACTGAGCATAAAAAATGTCAATTTTATAAATAAACACTTTTGAGTACAAACTTTTATGTCCTAAACTACCATGAACAAATAAGTGCAATAAAATAAAGACTAAGAAACTAAAGGCGCTCCCCACTCTTTCAGCATTTGGAGCTTCTGATTGTCATGGCATTTGCAGTGTTTAAGGTGTAAGCACCCCCTGCTTTCACTTTGCCATAGTCTTTGTATCCCTAAATACTAACGGCCTTCCTCTTCACTACATACTTCTCACTAATACTAGCCTTCTTAGTTCTCTTGGTCATCTTCGACGTCTTTGGATGAGCAGCTAGTCCACTTAGTCTTAGGTGTCCAAATCTGAGTGTTAGTGGTCAAGCATTTGTATCGCTCTATCTCCTCATTAATAAGCCGACCAGGTACGACCACATGTTTTGGCACGGGTTAGTAGTATGGACAGCTTTGTTGTCATGGTGGCATGGTTACACTTGTATGCTTATATGGTGCTTATGTGAAAAAATTGTCAAAATGTACGGAAATGGTGAAAAACCATAAAAATGCAGTTTTTATAGTGTTGGGAAAATGGGCATTTCAGGTTGTGAAAATGGCTATTTTGGATAGGGAAAATGGCCATTTTCTCAGTAAAAAATGGCCATTTTCAAGCCCAAAAATGGCCGTTTTAGGTTGAAACCAAAATGCCTATTTTCCAACTCAAAACGGCCGTTTTCAACTAAAAAATGCCCATTTTCTGGCTAAAAATGCCTTTTTTTTTGTCCAAATTGTCTTTTTTCATTCCTAAAACTATAAATACCCTAATGTATGCATAGATCCTCATGCCACTTAATTTTTTTTCTCCTTTTTGCAATAATGAGCGATGAATTCCTCAAGAAGCTTTCAAAAAATTCTTAATCTCCCTTCTATATGGGCAGTCTCCACCTTGGCTCCTTTCAGTGGGCTAAAATTCCTTTGAAGAGTGAATCTTGATCAGACTTTTCTCAAGGTAGCGACCCAATTTTGGGACCTATAATTCCATGTCTTTCAGTTTTCTTATGAAGAACTGTGCCCTTTATCTGAGGAATTTACTGCAATTTTGGGCATATTTTGTTCTTCTAACACACTACCTTACTGTCTGACCTATGTTACCCACCATCCGTATGAGGCTATTAATATACTTGGTATACTACCTTCCCTGGCTGCTAGATGGGTTCCACGGAGGGGGTTAATCTCTCTAAATACCTTGCTAGATTACACTGACAATTATATAGACATTCCAACCCTTCGGGCAAGCGTATACTTATTCATATTCTTTTCCAAATATCTAACAGTTTCAACTGAAGATCACTCTAGAGATTATCAGCTTTTCAATGTGATTAATAACTTAAAGAAAGGGCTGAATCATTTTCCTCTGATCTTAGCTAAAACAATTCTAGGCTTGGATGTTGTGAAATCTAGAGAAACTGAATTCTTTCATGGGAGTCCACTTCTGCTTCAAGTTTTGTTTAAAGAATAGACTACCTCGGGGAAGAGGTTTTTACCTTATTCTTTAGTCTGCCTTTTAACTAGGAAGCCTAGGAGGGTTTTCATTCCTATCAGACTTTTTAAGGATAGACTGCCCTAGCGAGTTTTCATCCTATCCTTCGCTTGACTTTTGCTTAGGAAGCCCCTGTGGGTTTTCATTCCTAACAGCATTTTTTAGGTCTAGCTGTAAGAGAAGCTTCACCTATTAGATGATCCTTCACCTTATGTCTTTGAATCTTATAGCTTAAAGCATTTGCTATCTCGAGCCATTATGCAACGTTTCATAGATGTTGAGCAATGGGTTTTATGGCTAAATGCTCTAATAGACAATGACATAAGTTTCAAAAACCTTTGGATTTGCTTACTGTATGTGCGATGTAGCGGTCTGTCAGGCTATGTTCCTCTAGTTAGCCTTTACAAGGTTACCTTTAGCATCCCTGATCATTGTGTAAGGTAGTTTGGTGAGACTTAAAGGATTGTGACCTTCTTGTTGTCTTTTAGAGGAGGAGATATATCTATCACTTTCATTTTTGGTTATCATGAGTTATGGAAACAGTTACCTATGAAGGCAAACATCGCACCTAGAGTCACTTACAAGTTTCAAACTTTAGATGCATATAAGGAATGGGTAACATGCCCTTTTTGAGACAACTGGGCATATTGGCTGAGGATTAGTGGTAAGAGCAGCAGCAAGAGATAGAAGACTTAAAAAAAGATAGAATCAAAAAGAAACTCTTTTACTTTTTTATTATATACCCTTTTTTTATTTAACATTGTATTCCCTTAGTTTATAAAATGCTTAATCATGCTATTTAAAGTGGTCTTATCTAGTAACATCATATTGGCATTTTATGATAATCATAAGTGGACATTAATACAACACATTTCCTCGTTTAATGAAAAGAGTTCTCAAGTACATCTTAAATTCTTGTTGTCAATCAACCCGCAAGGGTTTTCTTGATTGACTATTTTCTCTTAACCCCTAATTTTTGCATAGGATGCCTTTTTTTAGTCTTCACCCTATCGGGGTGCCCATTTTTAGCAAGGTTGCCATTTGCTAGTCTTCGACCCATAGGGCTTTTATTTCCCTTCTTTTTCTCTTTTATTTATCTTTAGCCATAGAAACTTTTTAGCCTATCCATGTTCACGGCTTCCCTTAGTTCATTTCTATCACAATCTGTAAGAATAATAGCACCCTTCAGTAATATTTACTTTAGGATGAATGGTCCTTCCCAATTTGGCTTAAACTTCCCTCTTGGGTTGGGTAGTCCTGGTCTCATTTACTTGAGAACTAGCTTTCCTTCTTTCAGTTTATGATCCTTCACCCTTTTACCGGAGGCACATGCCATCCTTTTCTTGCAAACTTGATTGTGATAATTAGCTCTCAACCGCTTCTTATCTAGCAAATTCAACTATAGGAATCTTTGTTTGACCCAGGTGGTCTTGAGAATCTTTGACTTTATTACCACTCTTAACGACTAAAGGTCAACCTCTACCAAAAGTACTACATCTATCCTATACACTAAGGAGAATGGTGTAGCAACTATTGAAGTTCTAATTGTAGTTCTATATCCCCAAAGAGCAAAGGGAAGCTTATCTGCCTAATCTTTGTGTCTTGGCAAAAATCCTTTTAAGGCTCTTATTGGGAGAGGATTTATGATGCTGAATATCCATTAGCTTGTGGCCTATTGGGAAGCTTATTTGCTACTTTGATCACTCCATTAGCTTGTGGCCTATTGGGAGAGGATTTATGATGCTGAATATTGTATTTCTGTAAGAGAACCTTTGTTTTGCTTGAAACTAGACACTGTTATTTGAAACTATATGATATGGAACCCTATATTTACAGATTAAACTTTTCTATATGAATCTAGCCATTTCTCTTACTCCTAACTTCTTGAAAGATTCTATTTCAACCTATTTTGAGAAGTAATCGATTGCCACTATAATAAAATGATGCCCGTTTAAAGTTGTCGGATGTATCTCTCCCACTATGTCTATCCCCCATGCAGCAAATGGCCAAAGAGATGATAAGCTATGAAGTTTAGATACTAGCACATGTTTCAAATCTTTGTACTGTTGGCACTTATGGCATTTTTGCACATGTTTCAAGCAATCATGATCTATAGTTTGCTAAAAGAATCCTTAGCACATGATCTTTTTGGTTAACTCTAAACCATTCATATGTGTACCACATGAACCTACATATATCTCCTCCATGACTTTTTTTGCCTCATATTCCTCTAAACAACGAAGCTGCAGACCATTCACTTGCCTTTTATATAGGACCCCATCTACGTTAATGAACTGAGTTGACAACTTTCTCAATACATTTTTATCTTTATCCATGGCTTTTTTGGGGAAGGTTCCATTTTTTAAGTAATTCTAGATGTTATAAAACCATGGCTTGTCTTTTTCTTGCTCTATTTCTATGATCTGCTCTATCTCATAATAAGGCCTTTTAGAATTGAAAATGATAACCAGTTTCATGATTATCCCTTTTGGATGGAAACTAAGGTAGCTAACATGTCTGCTAGCTGATTCTCATCCCTCAAGACATGATGAAAAGTGCACATTTCAAATTATCCACTATCTAACTTTAAGTACTCTGCGTAAGGCATCAATCTTTCTTCATGGATGGCCCATCTTCATTAGCTTGATACACTACTAATGATGAATCCCTAAACATCTCAATAGTTTGAACACCCAGAGATAATAATGCTTTAAGCTCGAATATGCAGGCTTCATATTCTTCCATGTTATTGGTAACTCTGTATCTTAGCTTCTTAGCTAATGGTAGCTTTTCTCTTTCAGAGGTTATTAAAATCACTCCTACTCTTGCCCCTTTATTATTTATTGCTCCATTAAAATACATCTGCCATCCTTAGACCATAATTGGATTCAAGTTTTCATCTGGGAATTCAAACTCTAACTTCTCACCTTCTAATGGATGATCGGCCAGGAATTTCGCAACTGCTCACCTATTTATGGTTTTTCTCGTTATGTACTGAATATTAAATTCTCGAAGTAAGAGGAGCCATTTACTCATTCTACCCATTAAAGATGGTGCCAACTGGAGATACCTTAACGGGTTGTGTTTAGAAATGGCCTGTACTAAGTAGTGTCTCAATTTCTTTAAAGCCCATACTATCGTTAAATAGATCTTTTCCACCTCTATGTACTTGATCTCATAAGGGAGAAATTTCTTACTTAAGTAATAAATTGCAAATTCAATGCCCATCTAATCTTCCTATGCTATCATAGCCCTCACCAAACTTTCTTTAATAGACAAATAAAGGATTAATGATTTCTCATGCCTTGGCATTGTAAAACTAATGAGTTTAGTAGATACTCCTTGGTTATGTTGAAAGCTTTTTGGCAGTCTCTATTCCACTTAGTTGGCTAGTTCTTTCTGAGAAGTTTAAAGATAAGCTCACATATGGTGGTAAGCATAGCTATAAACCTACTAATATACTAAATCTTACCTAAAAATCCCCTTATTTCTTTTTCTTTCTTTGGGACTGGCATTTCTTGGATTGCTTTGACTCTATCAGGGTCCACCTTGATCCCTCTTTGACTTACAATATGTCCTAAGAGCTTTCCTAAAGTCACACCAAAGACACACTTTTTCTGGTTGAGATAAAGATTGTATTTATCTATTCTTTTGAAGAATTTCTCTAAGGCCTCAAAATGCCTTTCTCTCATCAAGGATTTGATCATCATGTCATCGATATACACTTTCACTTCCTTATAAATTAAATCATCGAGAATCTTCATGGCCATCCTCTGGTACATAGCCCTAGCATTTTTCAACCCGAAAGGCATAACCTTGTAATAGAAAGTCCCCTATTTTGTGATGAAGGCGATCTTTATCTTATCAGCAATTCTGTTCAAAATCTAATTATAGCTAGCATACCTATCCAAAAAGTTATACATTTTACACATCGTTGTATTATTAATTAACACATCTATATGAGGCAATGAGCAGTCTTCTTTTAGGCAAGTCATTTGGACTTTTCCATCCTTGTTGGCAACTGGAACCATATTAGCAAACCACGTTGGATACTATACTTCTTCCAGAAATCTAGCCTTAAGTTGCCTGTGTACTTATTCCTTTATCTTTTTTGCTTATTTTGGTCTCATCCTTCGTAGCTTTTGCTTTATTGGTTTTGCTTCCGGGTACTTATAAATGGTATGTTCTGCTACTTCTCGATCCACCCCAAGCATGTCCTCATTGGTCCAGGCAAAGACTTTTTTGTATTTTTTTAACATTCTCTCAAATTTATTCCTTTCTTCAGGAGTTACATCAGATGCAATTAAGATCTCTTTTGGATTTTCATTAGTACCGAGATTAAATGAGGTGGTATTAATTGAATTAATTTCAAACATGTTATGTGAGTCATGATTATCATTATGCATGATGCAGTTAGATGAGACATCACAAAAATAAGCAAAATTGTTCATATTATTAACAAAAAAAATGGGAACATCATCATTGAAAAGTTTAAGTACATATAAATTATCATAAGAACTCTCAGGTAGGCTTTCTTCTTGCATCTTCTTCTTCCCTTTATCCTAGAGCATAACATCAATTAGGATCTTTTCTTCTCGTTCGATTTCCATCTCAGTCAAGTTGATCATAATTTTCTTATCTAAAAAATCTGAAACAACTTTCACTTCATTAGTAGCCTAATTGAATACATCACTAAAGATCTCGAACCTTAGCACAATCTATCCCTCAATGATAGCCAGCTCGGATTCCCTATAATAACTGACATTTCCTTCAGCCTATATCTTTTTTTTGTCTTCTTCAGTTCTAACGTCTCTACTGTGTATCCTAATCCCTTTTGATCCTTTTGTCCTTGAGTTTGAATGACTGAATTAGGACCTTCTAAAATGTGTCCCAATCTGGCTCTAGGTAGATAGTTCATCTTTTTCATCATGTTCACCACCTTAGGGTTTTCCTCTTCCTCTAAAAAGATTCCAGCAATGTGGAAACCATTGAAAAGCTGATTAGCTATTTCAAGCATTGATACTTGATTCTCCCTCGCAGCTATAATTGTCTCAATCTCACCATCGTAAGCGATCTTTATCATTTGATGCAGTGTTACTAGAACTCCTCCTAGCTTGTAGAACCATGGTCTTCCCAAAAGCAAGGAGAAATTTGTAGGAATATCGAGCACTGCGAACTCTACATCATCCATGATCACCCCCATTTTAACTTTGACCTTGAAAGTCCTATATGCTTGCCTCTTTGTATTATCATAAGCCATAATGGTGAGCTTGGACTGGGAGATCATTGAATCCTCAATTCCATATGCTGCTATAGCCTTAAGTGGGCATACATTAATCGATGACCCATCATCCACCATTATATAGGCTGTGTGTTTACCATTCACTTCTGCTTTGATATACAAAGGATAGTTATGATGGCACCCTTCAGGTGGTTAATCCATATTAGAAAAATTGAATTTTGTCTCCTCCTTTCCTTTTACCATTGCCACCAGCTTGGATAGTCATATAATAGTAGAAATGATTGCTACAAATAAAGCTTCGACTACTTTCTAGCGATGAGTGGCGAATTGTCACAACAGATCCCAAACTGAGATCTATACGGGAGTCTTCTTTAACTGTTTGGTGACAACATCTTCTTCATTCTCCACTACTGAGGGAATTGGATTCCTTTCTAATTCTAGCACTACTTGACTATTATAGGTCACTACTTTAGTTTTTACTTCTTTACTCACCTTCTATTCTAGATTAGAATCTACCCACAAGTCTTAAACTTGATCTTCCAACTCACTCTCACTCTCTGTAGCCCATATGTCTATCATACATACTAAATTTTGATTCACTTCAGCACTTTTTCTCATAGCCAAATAATCATTCCCATACAAATCCTAGAGTACATACCATTCCGGGAGACCCGAGTTGACCATATTGATCGGAGGAGCAACTCTTGGATATGTGCCCTAGCTTTTTTGCCTCTATTTTGGATTAGGTATCTACCTTGAATCAATCAAATCTTGAATCCTATCTCTCAAGATGTAACAATTATTAGTATCATGACTAGTGTGCTGATGATATTGATAGTGTAAATTTTCCCTATGGTAAGATTGGCCCTCGCCTTTGGTAGGTTTAGGAGGTAGAGGCTAGAGCTTCCCCTCTTTTTGAAATCACTTCAAACACTAAGATAGTGGCTTGCCCAGATTTGAATAATGCCTTACAATAACAGATACCTCAACAGTTTGCCCAAAACTAGACCCTTGCCAAAAACTAACTTCACTTACATTCCTAGCTCCTTGATTCCTCCTATTACCTAACCCTACTAAACTCTTCTTTTGTTCATTATGCTCCTCTTCTATATCTATGGCTATGTCTTTCAATAATTCCTAGTCCTTTAAACCATTGGCCTTCAAGCTATCTTTCAAATAAGGATTGGCATTCTTAATAAACAAGCAAATCTAATCTGACATTTCTGGCTTTTTCCTCATCTCTAGCACTCGAGACCTCTACCTTGACAAGTACTCGATGAAGGTCTCATTGGGTTTCTACCTAAGCAACTCGAGGTCTTTCATGGTGATCTCCATATATGTGCTATAGTCGTATTGACTGATAAAAGTTTTTGTGATCTTACTCCAGTTTTACTTCACTTTTCTTTCTAAGCTATGGTACCAATCGATTGTCCTTCCTTGCAACATCAAGCTGAAATACACTACCTTCTGTTTAGTACTGGGCTTAGTGCCTCTCATAACCATGGCATATTGCTTAATTTGAGCTCTAGGATCTGAAGTTCCATTAAACTTAGGTAATTTTGGCATTTTGAACTTAGAAGGTAAAACCTCCTTAGATTCCAAGGATAATTCTTTAGGATCTATCCCTTTACCCATAGAAATAAGCCTAGCCATCACTTCCATCTTCTCTTCTAACTTCTTCATTATAGGATCCTCAAACTTTTAAGAAGTAAGCACATCCTTGCAAAAATCATACTCTAGGTTGAAGTACTCAACTTTCGTATCTTTACCCCTAATGCCTGTGGCTTACTTCCTTATACCAATTTCCTTTGAAGTAGTAGCTATCTTTCCAGCATGTGTAGCTACTTCATTTTCATCATATGGTGGTGATCTAGCAGCAGGAACTATCTCTACAATTGCTCTAAAAACCAAATCCATCATTCTCTTTTTAAACACTTCAAATTTTTGATCTATCCTATTCTCAAAATTTAGAGCTGAAGAACTACTTTCATTATGCCCTACCATACTTGTCAAGCTGTAAGTGGTAGATGTGAATTATTGTCTAAATATCCTACCATCTGCCCCCTGTACCCAAGTAGCTCGAGGATCTATGATGGCTGCAAGATAAAGGGTTAGATGTGATGGAATGAGAATGCATGTGAATACATGAAATGCTTATGCATGTCAATGTGTACCACAATAATCACAAGTAAGAGCCTTCCAACCTTATTTCTTCCCACACATGAGGTCAATGTGCTCTTTCCTAGAAAGGCTTACCTATGGGACATCGGAGGCCTTAACAGGTTCGAATAATGAATAATAGGTAGCTGAATATTATTTCTCTCTCATAAAAAAGCACATGCAGAATATTTGGCTTATATACATTGGATATGTTCAATCGAGTCAAAATACAGGGTCTAGCCCATTCCAGTTAGAAAAGGCCTAATGGGTTTGATGGCATTTCGAGATGATTAAGTCATATTTCAAGTATATTAGCCCACATAGCACACAATGCATCATTAGCCAAGGTGCCTAGGGGAAATTGCTATTGGTCATTACATGGGTTGATGGTTTAGTCGCACCAATTATGGTCATCTAAGCATGGTCCCTCCACGATGGGTCTATCTTATCATAAGCATATAACTGATTGGTTCACCATTTCATAAACCTTATAGGCACAAGGCTTGGATTTGATGCCACCTCTGACAATCTTCCAATTTGAGTGAAATTAGGTTCATGCTTTGAAATGACATCAAGGCATAAAAAGGACGCCTAAATTATTTTAAGGCTCTAATGTAATGCAATTTCAAAATGGAATAGCACCATAAATTCAAAATATGAAGTTCTATATTAATTTGAGGTACTTTTAGAGTATGGTCTCATGGTGTCCATGGTGGAGTCACCACTGTTTGCGTCCTTTTTATTTTCTTAAGACTGATCAAACCGAAGTAGCCTAAAACTCAACTTAAGCCTCACTCCTTGAGTCTCAAAAGACGAAAAGGAAGCTAAAGGAATCTAGGGCCGCCCCTTTTTCATTATCCTAGGAGGTGCGAATTGGGCACCACAAGGTAGGAGTCACCACCTAACAAAGTCGGGAAATACCTTGTAAGGCTAAAACCAGAGCGGTTTAGAACCCTACTCTTATTTATACCTCAAATTAATACAAAAATTCATTTTGAATTTATGAGTCTATTCCTTTTCTCAAGTGATATTTTGCAATTAAAGTAAATCACACATTCACATAGGAGAAATTATAGAATATATTTACAGAAAAATAAATAGGCACTTGGAATCAAAATAACATACATGAAATCGGGCGATTTATTATTTTGAGAACTTTGGTTTCGCATGCCCATTGTAGAAAATGGATTTTATTGTAGCGACCTTTTATTAAAATCGGATGATGGGTTTGAGGATTTTGGTTCTCGTATGCTTAATTTGGAAAAATGAATTTTATTATGATGATTTTTATTTGGAAAAATGGCTTTAAGAACTTTGGTTCTCAAATGTCAATTTTAGAAAATAATTGCTATAGTTACAAATTTTATTGAGAAAGAATTGTAATTTATTTTATTAACAAAGCACTAATTTATTGGATAAAAATATGATTTTGACTATTATTTCTTTTTTATCGTGTAAAACCATTTTTCTACCTAATTCGATGTTCATGGAATATTTCAGGATTAAAATTGGAATTATCATACATAAATCGGGTAATGGATTTAATTTGAGAACTTTGATTCTCACATGTTAATTTTTAGAAAATAATTTTATTATGACTTTTATTAAGAAAAATCAAACCTATTTTATTAATAAAACACCAATTAATTAAATGAAAATATTTTGGTTATTTTTTTAGTTGCATGAAAAATCATTTTCCTAATTACTATAGCATTCATGAAATATACAGGGAAATAATTCGACCAAAAAATAAAATATAAGGCAATTACCTAAAATACAATCTAACTAAAAAATAAAAATAAAGAATTACATTTTGGAATGCCTAAAATACAATCTACCAAAGAATAGGCACTAGTAACAACAATCAACCCCCAAATAATTAGATTACTTGCATCACAATAACATAAATAATATATTAGCATGCGAATTAAAAATAGAAAAATGGACAGAAATTAAATAAAAATAAACAGTCATAAAAATATGAAATATCACATAAATAAATTACCACATCTAATTAGTAGATAGATAATGCAAAAAGAAAAAAATTAAATCATCCTAAACGACAAAAAAATAATATTTTTGATGCGAAACAAAAAAAAGATAGACAGAAAATAAATAAAAATTGACAGTCACAAAAATACAAAATATGGCCTAAATAAATTATCACATCTAGCTAGTAGATGGATAATGCAAAAGGAAAAAAATAAAATCAGCCCAAATGATCAAAAATAATATTTTTGATGTGAAGCAAAAATAAAAGCACGTATAA
>CANXYI011439014.1:0-17958 GCA_948208565.1 Hura crepitans | reverse complement strand
TTCCCCACTGTGCGAGTTGTCATTTCAAGTCTAATGACTGGCATATTGGTCATAAAAGTTTGATGGGCTTGAAAATAGGGAAAATGAATGAATTAAAAAATTTAGCAGAACTAATAAATCATTTTAGGTTAAGAACTACTGTTTACGGAGATAAAATGAGGTTAGGCCAGGACAGCTCCGAGATGTGTCAGGATGATCTCGAAAATACCATACCCTGAACCTTAAAAATTCCACTGAGTATGATGGAGGAGGAATTATAATTTTCTAAGGTCAATAGATATTTTTTTGAAATATTTTATTCTGGCTCTAAATAGTGCCAAAAAGTCAACGGTTGAATTTTGACTTGAAATTTTACATAGGCCCTAGTCCTACTAATCGAGCATTTTTAAAACTAAAATGGGAATTTTTAGAGACTTAGAGAATATTCTATGAATTTTTGAAGTGAAAATGGGCCTAAAATGCACATAAATGGTTTGGCAACCATTTGGCCTAATCCAAGTTATCCAACCCACCACCCATAAAAGGTTACACATGTTTATACACCACACATGTAACCAAGTCATCTTCAACTTCTTTTTCTAAGCCAAGCTGACGCCATTCCCATAGAGAAGCCACCATTTTTTATCTTTTCTCTCTCCTATCCTCCACTAAATTTCATGAAAAATATATAAAATTAAAACCTCCATCCATCTTAGATATCAATTCCCTTAAGAAATTGGAGAAAGGAGCTCAATTTTAGGAATTTCAACACTTGGGTGAATAATGTCAAAAGTGAGTAAAAGCCCACTAATTCCATTTTTTTTATTTTTGATATAGGTAGCTTAGGCAATTCTAAGAATCACCATAGTTTTAGAATTTAATTTGGAGCATTGGATATTTTTTGAGAATTTTTTTAAGTCCAAGTTAGTGTATGTTTAGGGGTGCCTAATTCAAGTGAGACAAACCAAGGCAATCAAGGCCAAAGTGGTGGAGAAAGGGGTGTGGACACACCTTAGGTATGTGAAATAACTCAAATCTATTATGTCAAGTTTGTATGTATAGTTTTGTGTATGTGACCTTGTATGGAAATGTGACATTTTGGGGTATAAGCATGTATTTAGGAGAAATTATATTATAATTATGTATTTGGTACTAAAATAATGAGATTTGTAGATTAAAGTGGGAAAGATTGCATGTGTTAGTGTGTGAGCTTATGGTGGCTGAATGATGTATCATGGTGTGTATGGCATGTGTATGTAAGAATTTGGTGCATTTTTGTGTTCAACTTATTTGAATGTGAAAATGTGACTAAAAACTTGATGAAATAATGTACCTTATATTATGGATTTGTTGTAAGAATAATGATGTAAAGAAACCAAGAAAATGGGACTTGAATAGTACAAGTGATGAAAAGCATAACATATCAAAATAACTAAATGAATAGTGTCAGTTGTGAAAACTGACTAAATGAATAGTAAAATTTGCGATAAGGGCAAAGTTGTAATTACTTGCATAGGTTATGTATGAAATTGTAACTTAAGGGTAAAATAATCATAATTACTTTTTGAAAAGGTTAATGGCCCATCAGTTAAACACCTACTAGATGGGTTGACCGGTCAATTAGGGGATAAAGTAGCTATTAGGTAGTCAGTCCTTCTAGGGCCCACTACTATGTATTGATTTGGCAGGTGCAGCCACCGAGGTTCTATGATGAGCCCCTACACTATAAGTTATTATTGTGGATATTGGGAGTGGTCTACAGACGGGTCCCTAAGTATCCACTCTTTGTGCTGATTGATATGATGTGCAAATGTTAGGTGTGGTCTAGGGACGGGTCCTTGCTATTTGCTACAGGTCCCTGAGTATTGGGTGAGGTAGGTGCAGCTACTTAAGCCCTAAAAATGGGCCACTGCATAGGACGCATCCCACTATCCAGTGTCTTAAAGCATAGTCTATCTAGTATGGGCCTGTAATGTAATGAAATAACCTAAAATAATAGCTAAATAAAGTGGATTAAATAAATGAATGGACTTAGAGTTGTTAGGGTCACTTCATGTGTAGGGAATATGACATGTTGTATGCTTGCATGATTTGACATAATATGTTTGGTTTATTCCACCACTGAGTGTCATACTCAGTGTGTCAGTGTTCTGATGCATAAGTTGTAGATAGAGCAATGGTTGGCATCAAACGTTGTCAATAATGTAGTTGCCATAGAGTCTGTTAGTACTTCTATTTCCTTTTGAATTTTGTATATAGAGGTGCACTCGTGTAAATAGATAATATAGGTTGTGGGACATGTGTACAGCTGAAACTAATGAACTGAATGTATGTATAGTTTTGTCTGTATTAATGAATATCTATTTATGCATACTTGTGTGTTGATAGGTCTACAACCCTGTGACTAATGAAGTGAGAATTCTATGATGTTGTTGACTGTATTTTGGAGGACCAGAGGGTCCAGAAGGGGAATAAGATTGGAGAATGAGTTAGAAGTGTTTTCCTTTGCATGATTAATTAGGGTTAGTTGCCAAGGCAGCTGTTACACTGCCTGATTTTTCATAAATGTCTGATAATGCCTGATAGGAGTTTGAACGAACTAAAATAGATAGTAATAGAGGAATAAATAATTAGAATTAGCCTAAGGGCTTATTTGGTCAACCTTAGTTAAACATGGATAGAAATTAAATGAAAGGCCTCTGGGGAAATCCTAGGATGGGTGACCTCAGTAAGAAGTAGCACACCTTGCTTATTTCAGGTAAAAATGGGTAGAGGGTGTTACAACCTTCTATCGAACAACCTAAGAAATCCGATAGGCGATGCACTTCCTAATAGGTCACTCATCTTGAATTTTGCTCTAGGTGTGAACTTCTTAACACTTAAAGACTGTTTTAGAACTTTTATTAGATATTTCTTAGGTTCTCAGTCTAATCCTTAAATAGATTCATAAGGTATAACAGACTTAAAAAACCCATTTTACAAACATTCTATATGTTACAAAAAATTGGGTAGCACAACGACTATCGGAGGGACATACCAAAAATTTTTTCACCTGTAAAAGCACTTCTATGCATATTAATATCATTCTACCTCCTTCTAAACCATTTTAGTCCCCCAGTCAATATCATCACATAGTAATAAAAATATCATAATCACACAAAGCCTCATGCCCATAGTTATCAAAACTCATAAAAGCAAGCCATATAGATAAAACACCTATTTATATATATCACACCTATCCTTTTTATATACAAACATAAGTAGCCTCTAAGCATGCTAAACCCATACCTACAGTGTTTATATAAGTGCCAACTAAACAAAAAAAAGAAAAAAATCTATATACCCTTCAAACTCTATACAGCTACGCTGCATGATCTCTGAGGCTACATTGCCTATCTTTACAACTTACATACCAAAACACTGGTACGCTAAGTATAAAACTTAGTAGTGAATTTAAGGTATTTTAAACATGTTATATGCAATGGTTCACATCCAATAACAACATGACAATCAAGATGTAGTGTGTGAATGGTGTATTAATTAATCCATGCAATTTGGGTGATTTACCATATTTTCTTAATAATTACCATAATGCCACTATGATAATTAAATTAAATTAATTATGTAGTAACTTGCCATTAACCAATCCTGTATATTAACTCAATTTAATTAATTAAGCCCGACTAGATAGACTACACCTAATACACTAGACCAAGAGGGAACTAAAAAGTTATGCAGTGGCCTATATTTTGGACCCCAATTGCTACACCGACCTAGTCTAATAGCAAGGATCAATTCAACTGAAACTCTTAATACAAGATAAAAGATAGCAGGGATCAGTCTATAAACCTCCCAATATCTCAAAAAACTCAACCACCAATCATATTATGGATAGTAAGGATCAGTTCATAAACCTCTCAATATCTAAAAATCACAGCAAGAACTTCAGTGGATAACAAGGATGAGTCCTTAGACCTCCTAATATCTAGATAATCATCAACATCAAACACCTCCAAAGGATAGTAGGGATCAGTCTATAGAACTCCCACTATCCAGAAAAATCATCAATATTTATCTAGTAGCTGCTACTCCCTAAGTTAACTAGTCAACCTATCTAATGGATGTCTAACTAATGGGTCATCTGACCTTATTTTATATTCATTTATTTATTGATCATAATATTATAATATTTAGGAATGAATAGTAGAGAGTTATGAATTTTATTTGACAATTGAAAATTGACCTAGATAGTTATAGGTCCTTTTTGGTCCTACTAGACATTTACGGGTCAATGTTTCTGACTAATTTTGGGTCATCACTTTTTTAGGCATAATTAGGTCCATCCTAAGTCTTGATTTTAGTTCTATTTATATCCATTTTAAATATCCATTTCAAGTATAGGTCCCTAAACCAATTTCTTAGGATAGTTATAGGTCATTTTCATTTTTTGCGTATGCCATTTTATGTCTCAAATCAAGTGCTTTTCATGCCATTTGCACCCATTTTCATACATGTTCATAGACCTAAAGCCAAGTTTAATTATACATCTCAAATAGCCTTAAAAGAGGCTTCAATTTATTCAACATAACCTTACAGGATGTCCTAAAATTAAGGTGCCATTTACATGCCAATTTAGTCCTTTTTTAGGTCAATTTCATTATGTCATTCTAAGTCATTTTTAAGTTCCTTTTTAACCACTTTCCAAGCTTAAATGACATCTTAACATCTATACATTTCAAGCCTTATTGCTTATGTTTATTCACTTAACTCATGTAAAATGTACATTACACAATTCATGCCAAATGTGACATGCCAATTTCACACACACACATACCATGCCATACCATATTTTTCATGCCAAATTCATCTCCCATACCTCTCGACCAAAGCTTGTTAATGGCCATGATCATGCTTTTCTTCACATCCAAACACACATACACATACATTGGCATCATGTAAGCATGTATATATACACAGTATGTATCTACCATGCAAACCAAGCCATAACATGCCTTGTACATGTCTCAGCCTGTGAAGTCACACACATATGCATTTTTTTCACCATATTCACCACATACACCTACATTTCCATTCTTAACATACTAATTCCCATATATTATGCCATGTTAACTTGCCATACACCTAGCCTACATCCCAAGGCAAGCTTACGACCAACTTAAACATGATACTAACACTTCTATTTTTCACCACACATATGCACAATTCATGCATTTCTATGTCAAAGACATTAGAAATCATACTAATCCCATTTTAATTAAGCCATACACACCACACACACTTACACCACCCTTTCAGCCAAGTGAGGATATGCCCCTTCCATTCATTCTTTTCATCTAGTCACAATTCCATTCATTCATTCCATACATAATTAGTACAAACACAAGCCTAATTCACAAGTATACATACTTTAACCATGAATTCCTTAACTTCCATACAAGTTTCCTATATATATTCCATATGACTCTGAATTGGCATGCTTTAAATACTCTAAATTCACATACCTTATTCAAATTCTAGGCCTTCCTCTCATTTTAGAAGCCTTAAGGCCTTATTTCCCCTTGGTACCATTTCTCACCTATATAGCCAAAGTACATAATGAAAAATCCCTAAAAAATTCAATTGTCCTCCAATTCAAATTCTATGAATGTGAGATGTTTTAGAGTGATGAAATCCTTTAGGAAAAATTTTAAAATTGAAAGAAAAACTCACCATTTTCAATTGGTTTCTCAAGCACCCATATGGTGTACACTTAGCCTTTTTTGATTTTTCTTATTTTCTGTGGCAATATATTGCTTCTAACCCTTTTAAGGATAAATTTGCAACATATTAAGGGAATTTTTAGTGAGATTTGGTGGCTGGTTTAGGCTTGAAAAGCCATGAAAGTAGAGGAATGGATATGGTAGTGGCTTCGATTGGAAATGGAGAAGAAAGGAGGAAATGGGTGGGTGGTGGGGTGGCAATTCCAAGTGGACATCTAGGTGTCAACCCATGGCTTTTATAGTGGTTGAGGTAGCCCGGGGGGGACACATGTCACCCGAGCACCCAGAAAATGCTCGATTTTGGCAAAAACTTTGGTGAATTTTTAAAAATCACTCGGACCTCTAAAAATTATCACGTTTATTTTAAAAATCCTTGATTAGTCCCATTTAAATGCTCATAAAATTCCATAGCCAAATTCCTTCGACAAGATAGTAAACTAACTATCTCAGTTTGCATTCAAAACCTAAAATTAAGGAAATATTGCAAATGACCTTGAAATTTAAAAAGTCCTTCACCAATAGACTCAAGAGAATTTTTAAGCTTTGGGGTATGGTATTTTTAGGTCTGTTCAGGCTCATCTTAGGTCATTCCCAGCCTAAATCTATCTGAGCCTACGGCCTACTAGGTTACAGTATAAAACAATTTATTGATTGTATTTAATCTTTAAATTAAGTCATTTTCATCATTTTTAAACCCCTCAAAGTTTCATGACAACTACGCCTCACCTCAGACCTCATGAAGGTGACCTGGTACTTTGGGAACACCTTTCAAGCCTCGGAGGTACTGTTCATAGAGCCTCAACTTACGAGCATTATATTTCTTCCACTCTTAAGAAATTTCATCCTTGAAATCACCTGGAGTAAATAGATATGTATACTGACTCTTTATCTACTCCCTGAGTTCCCATGTGGCTTCCTCTACATTATAGTGCTTCTAGAGAACTTTAACCAAAGGAATGGCTTTATTCCTCAACTGCTTCACTTCTTAAGCTAGAATCTATATTGATTCTTTATTGTAACTCAAGTCTGGCTGTACCTCAATATCCATCATTAGAACTACATTAGAAGGATCTAATCTATACCTTATGAACATTAAAACATGAAACACATCATGTATTTTTTGTAACTCAAATGGCAAGGCTAACATGTATGCTAGTGGTCCCACTCTTTCTATAATCTCATATGGTCTAATAAATATGGGACTTAACTTCCTTTTTTTCCCAAATCGAATCATTTTCTTCCATGGAGATACTTTTAAAAACACTCTATCTCCCACTGTATATTTAATATCTCTCCAGCTCAAGTCAGCGTACGATTTCGATCTATCCATTGTAGCTTTCAATCTTTCCTTAATAACCTTGACTTTCTCTTCACCATCTCTGATTAATTTAATTCTTGAGATTTTATTTTCCCCAACTTCACTCTAGCACAAAGGAGTTATACATTTTCTACCATATAGTGCCTCATAAGGTGTCATGCCTAAACTAGTTTGATAACTGTTATTATATGTAAATTCAGCTAAGGACAAGTATTGGTCCTAGCTACCTTTAAATTCAATGGCACAATTATGAAACATATCCTCAAGTACTTATATCACCCTTTCTAATTGTCCATCTATCTAAGGGTGAAAGGTTATACTAGAAGTCAACTTGGTGCCTAATGTTTGATGCAGTTTCTTCCAAAATCTAAAAAAAAGGGAAGGATCTCTATCTAAAATAATAGCCATAAATATACTATGGAGTCTAATAATCTCATCAAGGTAAAATTTAGCTAGTTTTTCCAGTAAGTAATCCATTCTGATAGGGATGAAGTGAGCAGTCTTAGTCAATTTATCCACAATCACCTACAGAGTATCACACTTATTCCTGGCCATAGGTAATCCCATTACAAAGTCCATCATCACCTTTTCCCACTTCTATTCTAGTATTGCTATAGGATGCAGCAATCCAGAAGGAACCTAATGTTTAGCTTTTACCTACTAACATGTTAGACATTTAGCCATATATTTTGTTACATCTCTTTCCATACTTGACCACTAGTATTAAGATGTACATCTTTATACTACCAGGGTGTATAAAATAAGGAGCTTCGTGTGTGTCCTTCACTATCTATAACCTCAGGTCATCTATACTAGGTACACACAACCTACACTAATAATATAAAAATCTATCCTCACTTAACTCAAATCTTATTGCCTTCCCTTCTTTAATGTTTTCCACAATGTATCTCAATTGTTCATCCCTTACCTAAGCTTCCTTTATTTGTTGCCTAAAATCTAGTTTAATCTAAAGTTTTTCTAAAATGGCATATTCCCATATGTACTGTAGTCTAGCATTCATAGCTTTTAGGGTTACCATGAATTTTCTGCTCAAAGCATCTGCTACCACATTAGCTTTCCCTAGGTGGTAATCTATTAAATAATCATGATCTTTAATTTGCTCTAATGATCTTCTTTGTCTCAAGTTCAACTCCCTTTAAGTAAGGAGATATTTCAGTCTTTTATGGTATGTGTAAATATAACACTTCTCACTATACAGATAATGCCTCAAAAATTTCAAAGCAAACATAATGGCAACTAACTCCAAATCATGAGTAAGGTAGTTCCTCTCATGTGGTTTCAACTATCTCTAAGCATAAGCTACCATTTTTCTTTCCTGCATCAACACACATCCCAAACCATTGAGTGAGGCATCACTATACATAACAAAATCCTTACCCTGTTCAAGTTGAATCTGGATAAGAGCTTCTATTAGCATCTTTTTCAACTTTCTAAAACTTTCTTGACATCTGGCATCCCACTCAAACTTTACATTCTTTCTAATCAATCTAGTTAGAGGTGCTACAGTCATAGAAAATCCTTTCACAAATCTTCTGTAGTACCCAGCTAAACCCAAAAAACTCTATATCTCTATCACATTCCTTGGAGGTTCCCATTCTAATACTACTTTGACCTTGCTAGGGTCTACTCTAATACCTTCTGCTGATATTACATGTCCTAGAAAAGCCATTTCATTTAGCCAAAATTCACATTTACTAAACTTAGCATATAATTGTTTTTCCCTTAGAGTCTGTAGCACAACCCTAAAATGCTATTCATGTTCTTCTCTGGTCCTAGAATACACTAAGATGTCATCAATGAATACCATCATAAATTGATCTATGTATGGTTGAAACACTCTATTCATTAAATCCATAAAGGCTACTAGGGCATTAGTGAGCCCAAATGGCATCACTAAGAATTCCTAATACCTGTATCAAGTTCAAAAAGCAATTTTAGGAACATATGTTTCCTTTATTCTCAACTAGTGATACCTAAATCTTAAATCAATCTTAGAAAACACACCTACACCTTTCAATTGGTCAAAGAGATTATCTATCCTAGGTAGGGATTTGTTTTTTATTGTCACTTTATTTGGCTATCTATAATCAGTGCACAACTGAAGTGACCTATCTTTCTTCTTCATAAATAGAACAAGGGCTCCCAAAGGTGAAGTATTGGGTCTAATAAACCCTTTGTCTACCAGATCTTGCAATTGCACCTTCAGTTCTTTCAACTCAGTAGGTGTCATTTTATAAAGGGTAATAGACACAAGAGTTATATCAGGATACACCTTAATCTCAAAATCAAGCTCTCTCTGTGGAGGTAACCCTGGTAACTCATTCAGAAACACATCAAGGAATTCAAAAACTATAGGGATCTATTCAAGAATTAGGGTGGAAGTATTAGTGTCAATAACATATGATAGGTATGCTTCACACCCTTTTTAAATGAGTTGATTTACTGTAACAACTGAGATGAGATTATCCAAAAGGTGTCTCTCACCTACAATTGTCACTGTTTATCCTTCTATAGTATGAAGTGTCAAGTTCTTATGTTTATAATCCACTGCAGCCTAGTGTTCAAACAACCAATCCATTCCTGAAATCACATCAAACTCATGGAAAGGTAACTCAATCAAATCCATAGGAAACAAACATTCTTGGATTACTAAGGGACATTGTTTATACACTTGGTTCACATTCACACTCTGTCCTATAGGATTACTAACTTGAATGTCTATGTTCACATTCTTAGATTTCAATCCTCTATCATGTGCTTCTATGGTGCATACATAAGAATATTTAGATCCAATACCAAAACTGGAACATCAAATAAGTAAAACATACTAGTAATGACATCTCGGGTTGTTGCTTCTTCTTAAGACCTAAAAGCATACTGCCTTATTAGTGCACAGGCTTCTAATCTGGTCCTCTTACTAGTATTAGGCTAATTCCCTCTGCTCTGCCTCTGTCTTCTAATTTGAGATGCTGTTACTGATACTAGAGTATAGGCATCCTCTAGCTGTCTCTGAGGACACTCTCTCTGATAATGGTCATGGGCACCATAAGTAAAGCATTCTCCTTTCCTACTTAACCACCATTGCCCCCAGTGTCTCTTGTTGCAAGTATTGCAAGTTGGGGATCCATTCTTGTTACCTGCTAGTCTTAATGCACTAGTAGCTTATGGAGGTGGTCGAGGTCTAACCATAGAAGCTTACCCAGATCTCTAAGACTGTGTTTACCTTTGTGCTTGGTACACTAATTAAGACTGAGATTGCACTTCTCTTCTTCTCTTACTACCACATGAGGCTGCACTTGACTGCCTAGTAGTGAACTACCTCTTTCTCTGAAAGAAGTCCCTTTCCTTCTATACCATCTCTTCCATATCATATGCAGATGCTACTAATACTACAAAATCTATCACCCTTGGGTTATCTATCTGTATCTTTAGCTCTATATTCAATCCTTTTAGAAATCTCTTACATTTTTCCTCTTTATTAGGAATAAACTCATCTATATATCTTATTAGTCTAGTGAAATTTTTCTCATATTCTGACACTATCCTCCTACCCTATCTCAAATCTAGGAACTCTTGCCTTTTTTTATCCTTGTATGAGTCTAGAATATATCTCTTTCTAAACTCTATTAAGAAAAACTCCCAGGTGAGATCTGTTATTGCCTTCCTCTTTTTAATGGTATCCCACCAATGGAATGCTTTTTCCTAAAAGAGAAAAGTTATATATTTAAGCTATCTTCCTCTGAACACTTCAGCTATTCCAAAATTCTGAAGATTTTCTCTAATCAGTACTCTGCTCGTGTTGCATCCTCTTCCTTCATACCTAAACAATCAATAGCCCCCATCTTTTTAATCCTCTTTAATGGTGTCTTTTGTAAAGGAGCTGGTTGTGGTAGAGGTACTGGAGCTAGTGAAGGAGGTGGAACAGCAACTGCAGTATGTCTGAGCAAATCTACTATCTATTGTAACAATGTCGGGGATTCTCATGTTTATGGTTATGCTTGTGGTTATGGCTGTTGTATAGCATCACCGAGTTCTGGTATGGTTGCACTGCCAGCTCCCCCCTAAATTGTTGTAGGGCATAACTAGCCACTTCCTCTCCCCAGTTTTTCGGTATCTGATCACTCATCTTAATCGACTTCAAAAAGAAATAGAACCTTTTAGCCTCGTAGTAATGTAGCAATTTAGAGAAAGCAACCCTCAATATTGGCACTCATGTAAGACACCTAGGACCATATAACCTATGCTTTAATACCACCCAATGTAACACCCTCTACCGGACAACCTAAGAAATTCGACAAATAATGCACTTCTTGATAGGTCACCTATCTTAAATTTTGCTCTAAGTGTGAACTCTTTAACACTTAAAGACTGTTTTAGAACTCTATCAAATATTGCTTAGGTTCTCTATCCAATCCTTAAACAAGTTCATATATGGTATGACAAGCTTAGAAAACCTATTTTCCAAACATTTTGTATATTACAGAAAATTAGGTAGTACAATGGTTTCTCAGGTGACATACCAAAAATTTTTCACTTGTAAAAAGCACTTTTATCAATAGTAATATCATTCTACCTCCTTCTGGACCCTTCTAGTCCCCTAATCAACATCATTACAAAACAATAAATAAATCAAAATCACATAAGGCCTCAGGCCCACGGTTATCAAAACTCATGAAAGCAAGCCATATAGATAAAACACCTATTTATATACATCACACCTATCCTTTTTATACATAGACATATGTAGCCTCTAAGCATGCTAAACTCATACCTACAGTGTTTACATGAGTGCTAACTAAACAAAACAAAAGAAAAAGACTCTATATACCCTTCAAACTTTATGCTGCTGCACTGCATAATCTTTGAGGCTAAACTGTTTATCTTTACAACTTATGCACCAAAAACATTGATACGCTGAGTATAAAACTCAATGGTGAATTTAAGGTATTTAAATCATGTAATATGTAATGGTTCACATGTAATAACAATATGATAGTCAAGATGTAGCGTGTGAATGGTGTATTAATTAATCCATGGAATTTGGGTGATTTACCATATTTTCCTAATAATTACCATAATGCCATTATGATAATTCAATTAAATTAATTATGCAGTAACTTGCCATCAACCAATTCTATATATTAACTCAATTTAATTTATTAGGCCCGACTAGATAAACTATAGCTAAGACACTGGACTAAGATGGAATTAAAAAATTATGTAGTGGCCCACATTTTAGACCATGACTGCTGCACCGTCCTAGTTTGATAGTAGGGATCAGCTCATTTAAACCTTCCAATCCAAACAAGAGATAATAGGGATCAGTCCATAAACCTCCCAATATCTCAAATAACTCAACCACCAATTATGTTATGGATAGTAGGGATCAGTTCGTAGACCTCCTAATATCTAGATAATCATTAACATTAAACACCTCTAAAGGATAGCAGGGATTAGTCCATAGACCTCCCAATATCAAGAAAAATCATCAGTATTCATCTAGCAGCTGCTAATCCTTAAGTTTATTAGTCAACCTATCGAGTGGGTGTCTAATTAATGGGTTATCTAATCTTATTTTATGTTCATTTATTTACTAATCACCATATTATAATATCTAAAAGAGAAAAATAGATAGTTATAAATTTATTTTGGCAGTCAAAATTTGACTTAGATAGTTATAGGTCATTTTTAGGCCTACTGGATAGTTACTGGTCAATTTTTCTAAGTCAATTTGGGTTACTTTCTTAGGCATAATTAAGTTCAAAATAAATCTAGTATAAGCCATTATTTTAAATCCAATTATGCTTAAGTTCAAAGCAATTTCAATGTCTAAGTCCATAAACTATTTTTTGAGCACTCTGAGCACACTTTTTGAGCCTCAGAGGTACTGTTCATAGAGCCTTGACATACGGGCATTATAATTCTTCCCCTCTTAAGAAATTTTGTCCTTAAAATTGCCTAGAGTAAATAGATATGGATATCGACTCTTCATCTGCTCCTCAGGTTCACATGTGGCTTTCTCTACATTATGGTGCTTTTAGAGAACTTTAACTAAAGGAATTGTTTTATTCCTCAACTACTTCACTCCTTGAGCTAAAAATTATATTAAAAATTCATTGTAACTCAGCCCTAGCTATACCTCAATATCCATCCCTATAACTATGTGGGAAGGATATGATATATACCTTTTGAGCATTAAAACGTGAACACATCATGTATCTATTGTAACTTAGATGGTAAGGCTAGCCTATATACTAGTGGTCCCACTCTCTCTATAATATCATATGGTCTAATAAATATGGGACTCAACTTCCCCTTTTTCCCAAATCTAAGCACCTTCTTCTATAGAGATACTTTCAAAAACACTTTATCTCCTACTATATATACAATATCCCTCCAGCTCAAGTTAGTATAAGAATTCTATCTATCCATTGTAGCTTTCAATCTTTTCCTAGTAACCTTAAATTCCTCTTTAACATCTCTAGTTAAGTCAACTTCTAAGATCTTATTTTCCCTAACTTCACTCCAGAACAAAGGAGTTCTACATCTTCTACCATATAGTGCCTCATAAGGTGCCATGCCCAAACTAGCTTGATAAATGTTATTATATGCAAATTTAGCTAAGGATAAGTATTGGTCCCAACTGCCTTTAAATTTAATGGCACAGCTATACAACATATCTTTAAGTACTTGTATCACCCTTTTTTTATTGTCCATATGTCTGAGGGTGGAAAGCTATATTATAAGTTAGTCTGTCAACAATCACCTAAGCATCATCACACTTATTCTTGGTCATAGGCAATCCTATTAGAAAGTTTATCATCACCTTTTCCTACTTCCATTCTACTATTACTATAAGATGTAGCAATCTAGAAGGAACCCAAGGCTCAACTTTTACCTGCTGGCATGTCAAACATCTAGCCACATATTTTGCTACTTCTCTTTTTATACCTAACCACTAGTATTAAGTGTAATGCCTATACTCTGAGGCTTCATGACAGTGCCACTAGGTTCAAAAAGTGTGCCTAGGGTGTCGTGTCACTTACATGTAAATCAAGGTAGTGACACTAGTCATGAAACTTTGAAGGGCTTTAATCTGATAAAAAAGGCAAATTTTAAAAATTTTGCAAAACCAATAATTCATTTCGGACTATAAGCTACCCCTTAATGCAATATGAAATTTTACTTACCAAGATTGACCTAGGATGTGCTCAGACGGACCCGAAAATAGCAAACCCTAAAGCTTAAAATTTCCATTGAGTCCACTGGTGAAATAATTTTTGGATTTCGAGGTCATTTGCAAATTCTCATAATTTTTGAGATTGACATGAAAATCGAGGCATTCTGAAAACTGCCTTATTGATGGAATTTGGCCACAAAAATTTTGTGAGCAGGTAGAGGGGAATTAAAATATTAATTTTAAAATAAATGTATTTGTTTAAGGTCCGTGTGAATTTTGGTGAATTTTTTAAGTTCTCCAAAAAATCAAGCCATTTTGAGATAGATCGTGTAACGCCTATGTTTCGAGGCTTCATGAATAGTGCCATAGGATCTGAGAAGTGTACTCGAAGTGCAGGGTCACTTGCACATAGATCGAGGTAGTGACACTAGTCATGAAACTTTAAGAGGCCTTAATTTGATAAGTAGAGCAAAATTTAAAAATTTAGCAAAACTAACAATTCATTTCAGACTGAAAGCTACCCCTAGGTGCAATCAAAATTTTTTAGGCCGGATTGACTTGAGATGTGCTCAGACAGACTTAAAAATAGTGGACCTTGAAGCTCAAAAATTACACTGAGTCCAATGGTGAAAGAATTTTTGGAATTGGAGGTCATTTGCAAATTCTCATAATTTTTTAGGTTGACATGCAAATTGAGGCAGTTTGAAAACTACCCTATCAAAGGAATTTGGCCACAAAAATTTATGAGTAGGTAGAGGGGATTAAAATATGAATTTTAAAATAAATGATATAATTTTTTGAGGTTTGAGTGAATTACTATGAATTTTTAAATTTTACCACAACATTGAGATGGTTTGGAAGGTTTTAGGATAGCCTTGACATGCTAGAATGGGGCTTACACCATGCCAAGTGGCTAAGCAAGTTACCAAGTGGCAAATATCACTCAACAAGTGGAATTTCACTTGGATTGAAGAAAGAACTCTTTTCCCCTTCCAACTATTGTTGCCAACACTAGTTATAGAGTAAACTGGCCATAACTTTTTCTTCTCTTCTCTAAAAATGGTGATTTTGATATCTAAAATTAAGTTTTCCTGTTGGGAACCATGTGGAGAAAGAATTGGGTAGAAAGGACTTCTCAATTGGGAGAAAAAATTTCCAAAGTTTTTTGGTTTAGATAGTCTAGAATGTTAACCCAAAGGTGAGTCCATGGCTATTTCTCCTCCATTTCTTTGGTTTTTAGCTACTTTTTGATGTTGGATCATGGCTAACATCTGTGTGATGATGTGTGTGAGGTGTTTATGGTGTAAGGCTAGCATTCTGAGGTCCACGGAGGGGGAGAAAAGCCACTATTACTGCTAGTCAGCTTGTTATCCTTATGGATTCAAGGAACTCCATCAAAAGTAAGTGAACTTCAAGCCTTTTCTTCATGCTTTAGGGTGCCTAAAATGATGTATGATGACTTGCAATGGCTGGAATGTTGAGTTTGTTAGTAACTTATTCCATGGTAGGGATGGTTAAGTGAGAACTTAGTGATTTAGAGAGACATAATTCAAAGAATATGAGAAATTAGCTTTGTTTGCTTGCTGATTTTGAGGATTTTAGATGATTGGATTGGTTGTAAAGTGCCTAGTATGTGAATTCAAAATTGTTTGGTATGTTAAAATGATGATTATGGCAATTGTAATTAGGAATCATGATGAAATATGTCATCTATGCTCGTACTTGAGGACTACTTTTAATGGATTTTATGAGTAATAATTGATAACCTATGAGAATTTACTTGAGAATGGGTGTATATGAGTATAATTATGTTTATGGCATGTATGTATTGATGAACATTGTTGTAATAAGGTAAAGGATTGAAATGATGTGGCATTTTCCTTGTTACTTAAAAGCATATTAAGGACAAGTTGGCATGTAATTAAGCTTATTGAAATTTTAGAAATGTGAATTGTGATGGCTATGGTAATTAGTTTGTAATAGCTTTAAATTGAACAATGTATATGGCCCAATATCATTTTAAATATACCTTGAGAATGTACCCTTAAATGATTAATAAGGATGGAAATAAAATGTATGGTAATGACTTAGAATAATGACTAAAATAGTGGCTTAAAGTGTGCTATGAAATTACATTTTTACTTCTGCCTTTTTAGGCTAGATTTAAGACCTTTGTATGTATAGCAATTATGCCTATTGGTTAGCCTAGGAATCAGCCCAGATGTGTTTGGCCTTGTGCCCATGAATGTGGTCAATAAGACATTGAACACTTTATTAAAATCATACTTAAAACAATATCAGAATTTGACTTAAAAAGTGGTCTAAATGACCTATAATTTCCAGTTGACCAGTACCTGAACAAAAAATGTCACTGGATAGAAAGTGTTAACTTTTTGAGTATTAATGTCATGATAATTCATAGCATATTAAACTGTGAATTTTAGTAATAGAAGAATTAAATATTATTTTGGAATTTTTAGCTGGTAGAGCCAAAATGTGGCTATACCAAACCGGCTGAAAAATAAAGTATGTGATAAAAATTTTAACTATCTATTTTTGGACCATAGTTATTATAATAATATTTTTAGTTAATAAATGAACTTAAATTAAGCTACTTGGCCCATTAGCTAGACACCCACTAGATGGGTTAACTGGTCAACTTAGGGTTTTATAGCTACTAGTTGTCTAATGTTCAGGCAGTAAACTTATTTGGTGCCTGGAGAGGTCTATAGACTGATGTCCATTATGTCACCTAATTGTTGATGATATTTGTTACTAGCTGGAGAGGTATACGAACTGATCTCTATTATGTCACCCAAATGTTGATGTTGTTTAATTATGGCTAGGGAGGCCTACAGGTTAATCTCTATTATATCACATAGATACTATTCACTTGTGTCTAGAGAGGTTATAGCTAATCTCTATTATGGCACACATGTCGATGCAGGGGCGTAGGTCTAGAATGGGGACTACTGCACTAATTTTATTTTCCCTTTGGATCCAGTATTTTTAAGTGTCGTCTTCTTTAGTCGGGCTAGTGAATTAAATTAAGTAAATAATCAAACTAATCATGTAAATAAGAATTAAGCATAATTGGATACCTTGTTTTTAGCAACATATAAAATGTAGGCTAAACGGTATTTTAGTCATTTTACACATACGTTGTTAGATATGTTGATTAATGTCAAATATGCACACTATGAATGTAATAACTACTTTAAATAATTTATGTGAGTCAAAAAGACTATTTCAAGACTTATTTATACCTTAAGGGTATTTTAGTAATTTAACACCCTATTGTATAATTAAATTACATAATAAAGTAAAAAAAACTAGTTATTAACTACATAGGTATAGAAGTAATATATTGCCATGATTTAAATGGTTTAAGTTCACCATTGAGTATCTCATATACTCAGCGTACCTATTTTGGTGTGTAGGTACTTAGGAGTAGAATATTACCAAGTAAAATGTACCGATGAGATTTTAGAGGATAATTGAGAAGGAATAAGAAGTAAAGGTTGCACTATTTTGATATCCATGTACCTAAGCGAGAATTGGGTAGAACCATGTATTTAAGCTCTATATATGTTATGTATATAAGTGACATAAACTACTGATGTAAATAAATAGTCCTATATGCTTTTCTTGTGAATGTATGTTCAACTATGATGTGTGAT
>CANXYI011438936.1:0-10213 GCA_948208565.1 Hura crepitans | reverse complement strand
AGCAAGAGGCATGCTTTTATTATTATCACCATTGATTATTTCACTAAATGGATCAAAGCAATTCCTATAAAGGTGGTGAATCAACATACAGCGATCAAGTTCATAAAGGAATATATTGTATTTAGGCATTACTTGCCCAAGTGTATTATTATTATCAAGGGACCATTTTCATAAGGAATGAGATATAAGCATTTGCTCAAAATTTGGGGATCAAATTACTTTATTCTACACCTTATTATGCCCGAGCAAATGGTTAAGCCGAAACTTTGAACAAAGTTCCAATAAATTGTATAAAGTGACCCATTAGAGAAAATCCCAAGAGCTGGCATAAGGCTCTGCTAGAAATAGCTTAGGCAAACAAATTAAGCAAAAAAATGCCATGGGTGTTGCTCTATTTGAGTTAGTATATGGTCAAATGGCAATAGTGACTAAAAAATTGACTATTAATTCATTCTTAACATAACACTAGAAGGAGTTAACACTAATTGAATATAAAGAGGCTTATTAACAAGAGGTGAATAAGTTAGATAAAAAGAGGTTGGCTGCATTAAACAAGTTAGAGCTATAAAAAAGAAAGGTAGAATAAGCTTACAACAAAAATGTTAAAACTTGAAATTATGTAGTAAAGGACTTGGTATGGAAATTGATTTTGCTAAAAACTTTATGCAATGCTAAATTCAATCAATTCTAGATAGGGCTTTCAAAATTCACCAAGTTATTAAGAATGGTGCTATCAAGTTAGCCAATATGAATGGGGAAGTATTTAAGCGAAGTATTAAAATAAAATATTTTAAGAAATATTATCCATCTATTTCGAATAGTAGTGATCAATCCTTATTAATGCAAATGGTTGTAAAATTTAGTTATTTAACTAATTTGAATTATGAAATGATTATTTCAATTTGAATTAGTTAATTCCTAATTCGTTGTAAATTTAGTCATATGGATTGGTATTTTTAAGTTAGTTAAATTTGACATAAGCATATAATAAAATAAAATATAAAGAAATAATAATGAACATGATTAAAGAAAAATGAGAATTCATTACTTAAGTAAAAATAGACAATCACTTTCTGTTGTTTCAACTCTAAACTTAGCCTGACTTAAGGCTTTCTTAGCCTTCCTCCTCTCCTTCATTACCTTTTCAATCTCTTGATAGAGAACTGGGAGGGGGGGTTTGGCTATCCTATCAATTTCTTCTTTTTGTAGTTTGGCTAGCTCATCTTCTAGCTCTTTAATTTGACCAACTACTTTTGTACTCTCATTGGATATGGTCATGATCTCTTTTTGGTACTGAATAACAAAAGCATGGATTGAGTCAAAAAAAAGATTAAGAATCATCTCTATGCTTGAGTTTAGCTAAGGAAGTCTACTTTAAATTAATAAGTTAATCTAAAAAAAGATAAAAGTTGGTTAATGCTTGCCTTCTAACTATTATATAGTTTGAGGATCCATGTTGGGAGATATAGGCCAAGTCACCTATGAACTCGGCTAAAAAGTAGTCATCCAAAATAAAGGAGGTGCTCTTGTTCACATATGACTTAATACGAGCTAACAAAAGAAGTGAGGATTCTAATGATGCAGTAGGTTCATCATCTGTATCTGAGTCATCATTGAATGAAGAGTTTGAGAGCAATTGAAAGTCGACCAAGATAGACACAGTAGAACCCTAAAAGGAAGAACTAATAGTTTGAGATTCTAAAACCATGGGCTCTTGAGAGCTAGGTTAGTCATAATTCACCTCTAAGGGCGAATAATGGCTTGAGAACTTAGGAGGTGATTTTACTGGTAGAGACTGGCTAGGTGCCTCAATCAAAGTGTGAACTAGATCTTATAATTGACTATTGCCTAAAGGAGTTACCTGGGAAAAGTTATAGATGGCTAACTCTCAAGGAAACTTCTTTTTCCTAGCAATGATTTTGATCTTCTTAACCACTAAAGCACTTTGGACCATAGGAATTGCCTCTATACAATGAACAATTAAGAAGAAACAAGATAGGGTTGATGAAAAAAATTAAAAGGTAATAAGGACAATACAAAGCTTCAAGATAAAACTTCATTGAAAGGTGATACTCAAATGAACCCGTCTAGGTTATCAAATAGACCAAACTTGGCAATTGGAATAGGAGGACTTATGTCAACAAAAGGCATTAGGAAAAAACTAGCTAAAGAATCTCTGTTGAATCTCTTCAGGAAGTTCTCAAATTCTCTAAGGCGACGTTATTCATTAAGTTCCTCTTGAATTCGCTTGTATTCCCTTAACATGGCTAATTAGTCCACAGGGTTGTATTTGATTTCGTGAAAATATTTAAAGATCTGGATTTCTTTGATATGCTTACCTTTGAATTTGCTGGCCAATTTAGCCTATACACTAGAAGATAAAAATAAACTTGTAAAAAATCCCAAGCTATAACTTTTTAAGGACATGATTCTCAAGGATTCTTTGAAGATTCTCACTAAAATACTTATGTTGTAACCTCGACCACCAACTATTGTAAAAGGATGTGGTCGAATGATCTTCAGAAGGAATAATCTATGTCATCAAAGTTATCTTCTCTTCTAGTTTAGCATATGCATCATAAACCTCCTAAACTAAATGGTGAAAAATATCTTGTATTAATCAACAGCTAGCCAATTTAGTGACTAAGAGACAAGAAAAGGGATAATCTGAACTAACTCAAATTGTTGAGTTATTAAATAAGGATAATACTGCTCGACTCCACACTTGTTGTTTTGATAATTACCAATGGTAGTAATAGTGTAAGTCCCGAGCTACCAATAAAGTAGACTAAGAATAAGACCATATATGAGCAACCAAAGTAAATAAAGACAATTCAAACAATTCAAATCTGAGCAACTCAATCTAAAGTAAGCTAGGTATAAAGGATGGAGTTGTCGAAGTTCTCTAGCGTTAGAAGGAAAAAAATTCCAAAAAGTGTCTATTATTTAGTTTCCAACTTTTAAACTATAAGGCTTAACCTGAACTAAATTCGATTGAAGGTTCTAAAGTCAAATCAAAGAACTTAAGGAAATATGCAATGAACCAAAAGAAAAGCATCCATAATAATGAACCACTAGGTTTATGAAATTTCTCTGGTATGGGTTAGAACTTTTCTCAGAAGGATTGTAGGGTAGTAGGTCAAACAAACCCTTACATAAATATGCCAATCAATATGAAGTGAGATTTAAAGAAATTCCTCGGGCCATACTAATGGCTAACTTAAGATGCTCCCTAGTGACTTTTTTTGACACAATATAAAGGCCAGAAACATATTTAATATAATAGGAATGCTACATGCTCTTCAAAGCAAGGAACTTTGGTTGATCCTATATGGTTAGCTAGAAAACTACCATAAGAAGATGTGCCCTAAGAATTCATCAGAGAGGTCAGCCTATTCAGATTCTAATAGGGCATTAACCTTTATAACATAGCAAGAAAGGCCGAATAAGGCAACTAGGTCGTATGCAGTTATTGTCATAAGAGCAAATTTAAATACAAAGGTATTGATTGCCTTCGACCAAAACATAAAAATAACTCCCAAAAGATGATTGACATATGGCACCTTGAATTTAGAAAGTTGAATAAGGTCATAAATACCTATATCCTTCCAAATGGTTTTGTAAGTAGGTTCTAGGTAGTCAATCCACTAACTAAATAGATCTTGAGGAACATACCAGGTCATTATGGATTTCCTAAGCTAGAAATTGAGATTATTGTTGCCATACAGACGAATGTATTCAATCCCAAAAATTGGATATGCCTAGTTAAATTATTTCCTAATTGATAAAAGAGCAGGACCTAGGGCAACAAAATTAGTATTAGGTATTTCATTCAATGCTTAGTCACTGGCCAAAGATGTTTCCAGTGTTCTTTAGGATCTCTCTAGTAAATCGAAGGCCAAAACATCTAGTGTAGCATGAGAAGCAAATCTTTTCTTGACCATTGTCTAGAATACATTATTTTCTTTTTAGAAACAAAAGAAAAATAGAGGAAAAAAATATCAAAACAGGAAAAGTGGAAGAGAAAATTAAGAACTTACTTTGAATCTAAATAACTTGATGAAGATTTAAAGACTTAGAGAGAGTTTGAAAACAGGGAGCAAAGGTAAAAAGTGAAAGTAAAAAAGCAAATTCATCAAGTATTTATAGGTAGAGAGGTGATGGGGATAATTAATATCTGTCATTAATTACAGTTATTTTGAAACTTTTCAAATTCTTGGGATGATTTTTTCAAATTTTGACAAGTGTTGTGGAATGAATCATCTAGAAGAGAAATGTTGTTCAAAAGCAAGACTAAGAATATCATTCTACCAATAAAATAAGAAATTTGTATGACTCATAGCTATAGTATCTAAAGATACATAAGGGAATACAAATCAAAATGCAAATTGGTTCAGAAACCAATTATAAAAAGTTCTTTTGACAAAAAATATAGATGTTAAGGTGCAAGGACTTGGGCAAGGTGATCAACCGACTTTATAGTTATTGAGCAGTAACCCAAGATCTAGTATAATATTCGGTCATTCGGCCAAATAACCACTTATGGATTCATATTCATCATGAGGTATTGGCCAACTTTGAGCAAATTGATAACAAGAAATTGAAGGATTAGTTACTAGGATTATCATATATGCATAACACAATTGGTCGAACATAAGAGTTAAGCAAGGTTAAAATTCGGCCCAAGTTTGAAGGTAATTCGTTAGGCCAACTATTGGCTTGAAATTAACTATTAGCCTAAATGGTTAATTTCAAGAGAAATTTTTTGAGCCAGCCCATTAAGTCAACTCATGGGTTAGGCCTAGAAGCATCAACTAATATTAAAGGAATAAGTGTGATGTCATAAAGATGCCACGTGTCAAAAAGATAATATTACCATTACTTCTCTTGCCTATATAAGCAGTAAATGTATATTATTCAAGGATCATTTCATCATCATTGTCATATACCTGTGCCTTTTGTTTTACTCTTTTTTAGCAATTTGTAACAAGTAGAAATAGTTTCAGTTTAGCTAAGTAAAATCTCGCCCTAATTTAAATTCACCTGAGCACTTCGCTAGCAAAACTTGATTAGATTTCATTTTGTCTTGATATCTTGTAATCAGATCGGACTAAAGAAGCCACTTTTATCTTATAATCGAATATTCATTCATTCTGACAAAACAAATAGAAATAATGATAATCGTCTAGTTAGCAAGATCTAGGTCACGATTACAATAGTATACACAATGAAGCATAGACAAAATACAAGATTATTATTTAGGAAAAAAAAATTGAACATAAGGAAATTTTTGATTTTGCATTTCACTCCACATATAACATTTCTACAATTGAGTTATGATCAAATCGTTTTACATCATCTAAATTTCTATAGTAGCAATGATATAGGAACATAAATCTAATTCTCGTAATTTAATCAACAATTCATTTTTTGTTTTATATCAATTGGGATGATAGGCGAATGAGACTTAAATAGGGGTGTTCATGGTTAACCAATTTTTCGGTTAACCGGTGAACTGATCTTAAATCGAACCAAATTTTTTGTTAACCGAATCAATATTTGTGGTATATAATTTTATTTTTAGAAATCAACGGTTAACCGGTTTATATATATTTTATTTTTTATTTTTTCATACTTAAAAATATTTTATTTTATAAATACTATGATGCATTAGTCTTTAAAATATTATAATGCATATTTTTAGTAAACAAATAATAAATTATCTCTTAAATCATCTATATATACTCTGATGGGTGAATAATAGACACACTATTATTAATTTCATGTTGAATGTATCTAATTCATGCAATTAATTAAATCAATTTTATTTTTTTTTTCATTTTTTTATTTTGAGTATTATATTTGATTTGTAATTTTATTTTTAAGTACTTTTAATCATTTGAAAATGATTTTATAATTTGCATAATTTTATTATATTTATATGTTAAAAATTTTAACAATTTTAATAGTTAACCGAAAAATCAATCCGAAAAAAATAGTTAAAATCGAAACTAATTTAATGGTTAACCGAAATAAATAGACTGATTAATAAAATTATTCATGAACCGATTAATCAGTCCACGAATACCCTAGATTTAAACTAGAATTTAGAGGCCCTTCGAGATAGTCATCTAAGTCTAACTAATTGAACCACTAATTATTTCCAAATCTGCAATGGGCAAATTAAATCTATTACATATATTTTCGTCGTTTAACATGTATGAAATTTTATTTTTAAATGGTAAATTCCTTAAAATTAGGTTGCCAATTAAAGGAAAGCCAACAGCTGGAAATTTTGCCCTAAAGAATAATCACAAGCAGACAAGCAAAGCTGACAATATCCAACGTTCCAATTTTGGTGAAAAACATGTTACTTCCTAATCTTACCTAAATCATTTAAAAAAAAAAAGCCGTTGCCTCCAATGAGACACGGTACACGCGACAAGAGTCAAAGTTCGGCCAACTTAGAATCAAAACACAGTCTTGACCTGATATTTCAACTGCAAATTAGACACGTGTACGTCTGATATTTGCTTATGGAAATCATATTATGTGTAACAATTCCCATATTAGTATTACTATTACAAACAGTAGCAGTAAAGTAAGAAAGGTGAATGAAACGGTCAAGCAGGTGGGTTCCGATAGCCACGGGCAGTGGTGGAAAAGCCGGAAACATGTTTTGCTATCTGACCCTCCCACGCAGGATCCACACACTAGTGAAAAACCTCATTATAAAAGCTCGCTAATCCCACTCCACCAGAAGAAATGAAAATGCTCTGCTCTTCCAACAAACATAGTATGGCTTTCTTCTCTTATCTTCCTCTATTTCTCTCCTTCTTCATTTTTTCAGGTATGCTTGATTCTTTTTTTCTTTTAATTTTCTTTTGTTACTACAGTCTCTGCTAAGATAAAGCTTATTTCGATTTTCGTATCTATGGTTGACGGAGGTCTCTGTTTTATGTATTTGCAGATGCGGGTGGTAAAATTGGAGTGAACTATGGTAGAGTAGCCAATGATTTACCCATACCGGAGAAAGTTGTGGAGCTTCTAAAATCACAAGGAGTCAACCGAGTCAAGCTCTACGACACTGACTCCTCCATTTTGATTGCACTTGCTGACTCCGGTATTAGTGTCGTGGTGGCTCTTCCTAACGAGCTCCTCGCTTCCACCGCCGCAGATCAGTCGTTTTCCGACGACTGGGTTCGAGCTAACATCTCTCATTATTACCCCAAAACACAAATTGAAGCCATTGCTGTTGGTAATGAAGTTTTTGTCGACCCGAATAACACAACCAAATACCTTGTGCCAGCCATGAAAAATGTTCACAATTCTCTTGTTAAATTTAACCTTTCCTCCGTTAAAATCTCATCTCCTATAGCTCTGACCTCGCTCAATAATTCATACCCGTCTTCAGCCGGATCCTTCAAACAAGAATTGATCGAACCGGTTATCAAACCCATGCTTGAATTTTTCCGTCAAACCGGGTCGTATCTCATGGTTAATGCGTACCCGTTCTTTGCCTACGCTGCCAATTCAAAGGAGATACCTTTAGACTATGCCTTGTTTAAAGAAAACCCAGGTGTGGTGGATTCGGGTAACGGGTTGAGATATACCAGCCTCTTGGAAGCCCAACTCGACGCCGTTTTTGCGGCCATGTCCGCTCTTCAATACGACGACATAAAGATGGTTGTGACGGAAACTGGATGGCCTTCTAAGGGGGACGAGGATGAAATTGGTGCTGGCGAGGAGAATGCGGCGTCGTATAATGGCAACTTGGTAAGAAGAGTATTAACTGGAAGTGGGACCCCATTAAGACCTAAGGACCCGCTTAACGTTTACTTGTTCGCTTTGTTCAACGAGAATCAGAAACCGGGTCCCACATCAGAGCGGAATTATGGGTTGTTTTACCCCAATGAACAGAAAGTTTACAGTATACCGTTCACACGGGAGGGGTTTAGGGGCGGCGCCCAGTCAACGCTGGTGAATGGGAATAAGGGTCAGGTTCCGGTGAGAGGCGGCGATACGTCGAAGACTGTGGTGGGCCAGACTTGGTGCGTGGCCAATGGGAAGGCTGGAAAGGAGAAGCTTCAAGCAGGGCTTGAATACGCTTGTGGTGAAGGGGGTGCTGATTGCCGTCCGATTCAGTCTGGTGCCACGTGTTATAATCTTAACACGTTAGAGGCACACGCTTCTTATGCTTTCAACAGTTTCTATCAAAAGAAAGGTCGTGCTGCTGGCACGTGTTATTTTGGCGGTGCGGCTTTCGTGGTCACTCAACCCCCCAGTAAGTTTAGTAAATCCTTGTACCCTATTTTATTTCATATGTTATTTTTTTTAAACAAGAACGTAATTCAACAATGCAGGCTTAATGATCCTATTTTCTAAATCTATGTTTAGGCATGAAATAAACAAATAAGCTTGTTATTTAGAAAAGTATAATCATTGCTAAAAAAAATTGAGTTTCTTTTAATTTGCAGGATATGGAAATTGTGAATTTCCTGCTGGATATTGATTGCACAAAAAAGATGATGATGACGATGATGATGAATGTCAGCTGGAGATTTTTTTTTTTTTTTGTCAAGTTTTATTTAGAGATTAGAAAGATTTCTTTCCTTTTTCTAATTATTGTTTATAGTACGATAAGTAGTTGAGACTGTTACAAGTTGCATATGTTTATTCTACAAATATATTTCATTTTTATTTGGCAGTGGATTAAACTTTTGTGCATTTGATTGAGCTTCTTAATTTGGTATTTGTGTGATTTGATAGAATTTACTCTTTTTGTCTATTTTTATTTTTAAAATTTTATTATTTTGAGTATAAAATTTATTTATTTTAAATTTTTAAAAAAGTATGAAATTTTTTTTAACCTTTCAATATGAAAATGTTTTTTAACCTTTCAATTTATTGCAGTAGTATTTTTTAAAAAATTAAAAATAAATGTTATTTATTTCATAAAGTTAACAATGGGTTGCTTTAAAATATTTTGGGAAACAAAATCATATCATCCACGTCCGACCGAGATTCTTTCACGAAATCAACAAAACGCTACCTCATCAATTTTCGTTTAAAACTAATGCCAATTTTAATACGCAAAACAACTTAGGGCAATGGTTTTGGAGATTAAGGTCCAACTTTGTAAAAGTGAATTCGTGTGTTTGTATTGATTTACAAATATAAAATTAATTTCAAATGAAATGAATTCTTGGATATCAATTGAAATTTTGTTTCTTTCGAAAATACCGCAACATCCATTATGCATAAATCTTCCCTCTTTCTAATTAAAAATTTTATTGAAACTAAATTTATTTTGATTCAATTTTTTATTAATATATTTAAATATTTTTAACTTAGAATCCAATTTTCTTTTCCTTTTTTTATATATTAAATTACCCATGTATTTTGATTAAATATGTATAATAAATTCAGATTGTAACATATTATTTTACTTAATAAATGTTTAAACTTATAAATTTTTAGAGTGTTAGTTTTCATACTCTATCGTATAGTTGAGTGGTGCCGTATGCTCCGTCGGATTAGAGAACTTTCAATCTTATCCGTTGAATATTAGTCATTTGTTTATTGACAACCACATGAACAAGTAGCTTTAGATAATGGGCCATGCACAGAATGGATATTCTTTTTAGCAAAAAGCAGTTGCACATCCTTTAACTATAGCTTTTTTCCCCCGTCTGATCGTTGAATTTTTATTTAAGCATTCAAACTTTTAATTATTATTTTATTCATTCCGTCTAATTAAAGATTGAATATATATAAAAATGAAAATTTTTAAAAATTTAAATTAATCATATAAAGTTTATGGATCAAATGTCCTTAATCATTTTAGTTTAAGGGTTTATAAGTGCTTTTTGTCTATTCCCTCCATCCTATAAATATATAGTTATTTATTTTTTATATATATTAAAAAAATTAGTTAATATGATTATAATTGTACAAGTTTTCTAATATGATCTTATATTTATTAGATACATTGATAAAATGAGAAACAATAATTAATAAATATTGATAAAAAAAAAAGCACTAAAAGAATATCCATTTGATGAAATATTTTTTTTTCTCTTATTTAGATTTATCTATTGTACGCTTAATCCGATCCACTAATAGTGAAGCATGCAACAATGATTACCATGAATTATAAATTTAAACTGGGGGAGAGTAATTATGATGCTATAAGTCATAAACCTAATTTATA